>JASAMX010003572.1:0-50558 GCA_030248175.1 Microlaimidae sp. YZB2_3 | reverse complement strand
GTTTTAAGCGCAAAGCAATGACTAACTCTAAGCCAAAGCCAAAAGCCGGTATTGGCAATTTTCGATTGATTTAAATGTTAATCAAAAAAAACTATTGCTTCCAATCGAACTACTAAATTTTTCATCACATTATTTGGATAAAAAATTGAATTTATAACCAGATAAACAAACCATTTGAAATAACGCACGACAGAACTATTGTGCGTCAAAAAATACAAAAGATATTACTGCCTTCCAAACTTATAAAAATTATACTATCTGGAAGTTAAATTTGAATTTACAAATTAAATTAAATTGAAAGTTTATGCAATTTTGAAAAATTAAAATCTCGATTTTTTACGGAAAATTGTATATTAAACCATAAATACAAAACTATTTCTCATAAATTGTTTCGTACGTGAAAAAGGGTAACAGTTCCTCTTCATTGGAAGTATTTTTCCCCTAATAAATAACGAGAAGCCATATTCCTAAGGGTTTTAAAAAATTTCGTTGAAATTCTGATTTTTAATATCAATTAATTCAACTACTGCCAATAATATAATAAATGCACACTTTATAATCGTGGTATTTTTGCCTTTTTAACACTCATATTAATTTTTATGGAAATATTTCTGTATTTTCCCGGAGAATCGTATGCCAAAAATCGCGATTTTCCATACTTAAGAAAACTGTCTGCAGAGCAACTTAAGCGTTTTAATAACTAAATAATAAATATCTCAAAACATTAATTTTTTTATCGCCGAAATCTTCATACAAACCCTCTAGAGGCTAATGAAAAAAACATATAAAAAACTAGTAAGACAGCTGAGGTGTGAACATTGTATGCTCAGTTGTGAAATATCGATTTTATGCCAGGTATTATTGTGCCGACCTCAGTTTTTGCAGCGCTTGGCACAAAAAACGCATCCCAGGACTCTTTTTGTGCCGGGACTCTCTCGTGCCGGACCCAACAAAATAATACATTGGTCAAATGTTTCAAACACTAAACACAGCACTGCATTTTTGAACCATATTTACAATATCAGTTTAAAGATTATTATCAAACAGAATGCCTTAACTTAACTCAACTATCATTTCCACTTTATTAGTTTTATGAAACGGGTGGTTTAGTCTACTAAAAATAACTACGGATTCCTACCTACCCAGGGTTCATTCAAATATGGAAAAAGTAAATGTTATGACATTAGTCTACTAAAAATAACTACGGTATTATTAGGGGTTCATTTTGAAAAATATGGAAAAACGTAAATGTTAACTAGATACAAATCTCTTTGATGCATCAGCATGTTTTTTCATCAATTTTCAAATCAGCGATTTTAATTTTCTTTCATTTTTAATAATTATTTGTTAAGATTAAAATTTAAATCTAAATAACGTTTTTATTAACGATTTATGAACGCTCCATTGCCTAAGGATATCTTTTAAACTGATAAAAATATTCATTTTGCCATGCTATGAGTTTAAAAATAAGTCTTGCTTACAATTTTTATTCGTGATTATTTTTATATTTTCCAATTTCACAATAAACTTTACAGAGTTAATGACAAAAAAAATAAAACAAAAACTATTAATTTTAAATATATTTATTCAAAAGGTTACACAAGTGAATAAAACGCAATTATATTCAGAATTCATTCTAAAATTAATTAAAAAATAACTTTCTTTTAATAACAACGGCTTTGGGTTAAGCTCTTATATCAAGAATGAAAATTCTTTTAGTATTTAAAAACATAATTAGAAATTAGATTGAAATTTCAACTAAATTACAATAACCTTTGGACATAAAATTTTTGTTTATTTAATACTTGGTTTGGGAGAAATACCGAAAAATAAAAGACAAAAAAAGTCCCACAAAAAGGAGTTGTATGTCAATTATGAAAATATCTACATACTGGACAAAAACAACTGCATTAGTCGGAAGCAAAATATATAGCATCATAAAACACTTTTTCATGAGAGAAGTAGAAACGGTCATGTACATACTACAAAAAACGTCGACACTAATATACCTTAAAATAAAAAAGTTAAAATATTTCAAATTTCATCCTAGGAAGAATCCATTTGTATTTTAATAATAAATTCTAGTTTTAGCTTTTTAATTAGCTGAAACATAAATTATTGTAACCACGAATATTATGCTCCGGAATGGAATCCACTAATCGAAGCTCAGGTGCTCTAGTTTATGTACGGGTTTTATTAGTTTCATTTTTAATTTTTAATGTTTTTAGAATGTTTTGAGAAAAGCATTAGTTTACACAAAATTTTGCATAATATTACCAAAAATATATAATATACCGAAAAATGTGCAACTCCTATATAAAAAAGTACAGAAAAGGTGGCCTTTATAATGAGCCTGTCCATTTAAAAATGAACATTTTCCACTATAATGGCATAGTAGTCATTTTAATTCGGCGAGTTAAAAATGGAGAGGAAGTCATTATAATAGATATTTATTCATTTAATTTCACTTTATATATACAAGTGTAATACTGTTCCGGGCCGCACGAGTTTTACCGTGTTGGACAGTATTAAACCAACACGAAGAAAACTCGTGCGGCCCGGACAGTATTACACTTTTAAGTACATATGAAATAAAACGAAATCAAAAAATGGCTATTAGGCAACGGCTTCTTCTCCATTTTAACTCGCCGAACTAAAACGGCTATGATGCGATTAAGTAGTGGAGAGCTATCGGGGGAATGGAGCCGGCTCATTATAAAGGCCACCTTTCTTCGCACTTTTTTATATAGGGAGTTGCACATTTTTCGAGTATATTATATATTTTTGATATTACATTACTTTTCAATTCGTAAATAAATCAGCATAAAAATACAGCAGATCTCCGGAGCTCTTGCTATTTTCCGGAGCTTTGAACACCTAATTGTGCTTCAAACACATTAATATTGTAAAGTTTACTTTATAACTTTCAGTTCAAATTATTACTGTAACTACAATTTTTGTACATAATATTTTGCTCGTTTCCAAATACGATACACCATGGGTAAAGTATTTGTAATTGCAAAAGTAATGCGTAGACACAAATACATTAACTATTCTTTTTAAATAACAATAAATCAGATTTATCCTACGTGACACTTCAAAAATTTTAAAAAAAAATTTAAATACAGTAATGTAATTATGTTGTGTTAAGAAGATTTATCAAAATTTTAAAGTTATTTTTGGTCAGGCCTAGCGGCGGGTGCTTGATTGTGTTTTATGCTTCTATAATTTACGAATTGGAAAGTAATGTAATATCAAAATATATATTAATATACCCCAAAAATGTGCAACTCCTATATAAAAAAGTGGCTCAAAAGGTGGCCTTTCAGAATTAGCCGCTCCATTTAAATATATATTTTATATTATGTGAATGATAGCCGTTTTAGTTTGCGTAGTTAAAATGAGAAGAAGCCATTATAATAGCCATTTTTTGATTTTGTTTTATTTCATAATGTACTTAAAAGTGTAATACTGTCCAGGCCGCACGAGTTTTCCCATGTTGGTTTAATACTGTCCAACACGGTAAAACTCGTGCAGCCCGGACAGTATTACACTTGTATATATAAAGTGAAATTAAATTAATAAATATCTATTATAATGGCTTCCTCTCCATTTTAACTTGCCGAATTAAAATAACTACTATGCCATTATAGTGGAGAGAGAGAGTGTCATTTAAATGGACAGGCTCATTATAAAGGCCAGTTTTTGTGTACTTTTTTATATAGGAGTTGCACATTTTTTGGTATATTATATATTTTTGGTAATATTACTAAAAATTTTGTGTAAACTAATGCTTTCTCAAAACATTGTAAAAATGTTAAAAATTTAAAAACTAAAAACTAAATAAACCCCGTACCTCTAAACTAGAGCACCCTGAGCTTTTTCATCAAATCAGATTAGTGAATTCCATTCCGGAGCATAATATTTGTGGTTACAATAATTCTAGCATATTTCAGCCAACTAAAAAGCTAAAACAAATAAAATTTATTATTAAAAATACAAATTATTCTTCCCTAGGGATGGAAACTATTTGACATATTTTAACTTTTTTATTTTAAGGTATATTAGTGTGGACATTTTTGCATGCATACATGACCGTTTCTACTTCTCTCATGAAAACGTGTTTTCATGATGCTATGTTTTGCTTCCGACCAATGCAGTTGTTTGTTCTTCAGTACTGTCAATTATTTCATAATTGATATACAACTCCTTTTGGTGAAACTTTTTTTGTCTGGTTTTGGTATTTTTGCTAAAACCAAGTATTAAATAATACAAAAATTTTATGTCAAAAGGTTATTGTAATTTAGTTGAAATTTCAATTTAATTTCTTATTATGTTTTTTAAATACACTAAAAGAATTTTCATTCTTTATAGAAAATGGTTTACCCAAAGCCTGTTGTAAGTTAAAGAAAGTTATTTTTTAATTAATTTTAGAATGAATTCTGAATATAATTGCGTTTTATTCACTTGTGTAACCTTTTGAATAAATATATTTAAAATTAATAGTTTTTGTTTTATTTTTTTTGTCATTAACTCTGTAAAGTTTATTGTGAAATTGGAAAATATAAAAATAATCACGAATAAAAATTGTAAGCAAGACTTATTTTTAAACTCATAGCATGGCAATAATAAATATTTTTATCATTTTAAAAGATATCCTTAGGCAATGGAGCGTTCATAAATCGTTAATAAAAACGTTATTTAGATTTAAATTTTAATCTTAACAAATAATTATTAAAAATGAAAGAAAATTAAAATCGCTGATTTGAAAATTGATGAAAAAACATGCTGATGCATCAAAGAGATTTGTCATAACATTTACGTTTTCCATATTTGAATGAACCCTGGGTAGGTAGGAATCCGTAGTTATTTTTAGTAGACTAATGTCATAACATTTACTTTTTCCATATTTGAATGAACCCTGGGTAGGTAGGAATCCGTAGTTATTTTTAGTAGACTAAACCACCGTTTCCATAAAACTAATAAAGTGGAAATGATAGTTGAGTTAAGTTAAGGCATTCTGTTTGATAATAGTTGTTTTAAACTGATATTGCTAACAATGTGGTTAGAAAATAGTGCTGTGTTTAGTGTTTGAAACATTTGACCAATGTATTATTTTTGTTGGGTCCGGCACAAAAGAGTCCCGGCACAAAAGAGTCCTGGGGAAAATGCGTTTTTGTGCCCAAGCGCTGCGAAAACTGAGGTCGGCACAATAGAGTCCTGGCATAAAATCAATATTTCACAACTGACATACAATGTTCACACCTCAGCTGTCTTCTAGTTTTTTATATGTTTTTTTAATTAGCCTCTTAAGAGGTTGTGTGAAGAATTTCGGCGATAAAAAAATTAATGTTTTCAAGTATTTCTATTATTTAGTTATTAAAACGCTTAAGGTCTCTCCGGACAGTTTTCTTAAGTATGGAAAATCGCGATTTTTGGCATACGAGATCTCGTGAAATACAGAAATATTTCCATAAAAAATTAATATGAGTGTTAAAAAGGCAAAAATACCACGATTATAAAGTGTGCATTTATTATATTATTGGCAGTAGTTGAATTAATTGATATTAAAAATCAGATTTCAACGAAATTTTTTTAAAACCCTTAGGAATATGCACTACTCGTTATTTATTAGGGAAAATACTTCCAATGAAGAGGAACTGTTACCCTTTTTCACGTACGAAACAATTTATGAGAATAGTTTTGTATTTATGGTTTAATATACAATTTTCCGTAAAAAATGGGGGTTAATTTTTTCAAAATTGCGGTGAGACTTCGATTTAATTTAATTTGGTAGAATTTAAAGCTCCAGATAGTATAATTTTTATAAGTTTTGGAAGGCCATAATATCTTTTGTATTTTTTGACGCACAAATAGTTCTGTCGTGCGTTTTATCGATTTATTTCAAATGGTTTGTTTATAAATCGCTTTCAGAGCTAACCAACTCGTTGTTGCAGTGGCATAGTCGGTTAGAGCGTCGTCAAATTTTTAAAAGGTCCCGAGATCGATTCCCACATTCCCATAATTTTTATTTTTTTATAATGTTTTAAATTTATTTTACATAAGTTCAAAAAATATTATTATTGTAAGCAGAATTTGTTGCCTGCTTTTCGCCAATTAGTCAAATTTTCGTCATTTGAATATTTTAAAGTATTATAATACTCTATAAGTATAATAATTCAAAAATAAATTGTGTGTAAATAAAAATGAGTAATTTTTGCTCTTTATTGCAATTGGTTTACTACTGAACGCTCTGCAATAAAAAAACTGTCCGGAGAGACCTTGGTAAAGCGTTTAAAAATAAGAAAAAAATCATTGTTGTATTTGGGTATAAATCATATAATATTGAATTAGTGTTTTTATCATAATTGATTTTATGTTAAACAAAATCATGTCTAAACAATGATTTTAGTTGGCATAAATTTTTTGTTCATAGTTAAAATATTACAATTTTTATAAAACAGGTGTTTTGGTCGTAATTGTAAGGATGAGCAAATATGTCTAAATTTAATTTGGCTTCAAATAAGTTTTAAATCTTAAGGACGTTTAGCTTAATCACACATTTGTTTTATTTTAAAATTTTAATTTTTTAATTTAAAAATTAAAAACAATATGTTATAAACATTTTTTAAAACATTATAAAAGATTACGACAGATTACAACAGAATTTCGAATGTACAGAAATATTTTGCATGATAATTATATTAATAATAGGTGGGATAAAAATGGATACCAAAAATACCTAAAAATAGTTAATGAATAAAAAAGCATAAAAAAGTAAATTATAATAAAAAACTCAATGTACCATTAAATAAACTAAATAATAATTGATGAATTTATTAATAAAACGTACATCACCTCCTAATGTAATGCAAAATTCTCTTTGATACATTTAAATTTCTGTCGTAATAGTTTATAGTTTTTTAAACAATTTTTTACTTTCAAAGTGGTATACTAGCTTTGAAAACTGCTCCAGATCTAAAGCAGAAAATATATGTGATTTAAAAAAAAGGAAAAGTTAACAGAAGTCATATTTCTATTCTTCAATATCAAGCTCCGGGGCTCCAGCCATTTCAAGCAGATGGAGAGTCGGGAGTCCTTGTGTTGACTAGTTCCTATTTTAGCACGTTGTTTAAAACTCTTAATAATGTTTTAATTTTGATGTTTTTGTTCAAGGAATCTGTTTTAAATGAAATAAATAAATATTCAAACAACTTTATGCACAATTCTTTTATATAAAAAGTCATAAAGCTTCAATATTTTTAGTTAGGAGTTTTGTTAATCTTTAACTAGGGGTTATTTCCTCATTAGCTTGTATTTAAAACAGATATGCAAAATTATAATAAAATATCAATTTAGGCCATTGATACAAAGAGTTCTAAGATTTCTTGAGAGAAAAAACCCCAAAAATTAACACATTATTCAGAGTTTTAAACAATGTTGTAGCTAATAAAGCACCTAAAAGTGAACCCAACGTGGCTGCAACAGTTGTTTGTTGGATTAAAAAATGCCCCCATTAAATAACCATTCAAATCACGAGAATCTGACGTCACTTTTTCAGCCAATTTTAGATTCGATTTAATATTGAGTATTTGTTTGATAAAGTAACGTTAGATTCTCGTGATTTGAGTGGTTACTTAATAGGGGCATTTTTTAATCCAAAGAACAACTGTTGCAGTTACGTTGGGTTTACATTTAGTGAACACACATTTAATGGACCGGTTCTTGAGTTTTGAAGCTGCTCCTTTTAAATAAGCAATTTCCAACACTTGTTTGATTATGTTTTAATTTATTCTATGCGCACTTTAGGCTATTTTATCGTTTAAAAAAATTAGTTTAAAAAATTCCGTTTTGGAGCTCCGGAAAACATTATTAGTTAAATACCGGTTAAGCGTTGTTAAGCATGGCTACAGTATAATTTTTTTTATTGCGCCACTTTGACTTTTTTCAATTTTTTGAAAATTGACAAATTTTTATTGTTTTTATTTTTATTTTGTTTTTATGTTTTTATTTATTGAGTTTTTAGTGCTTATTCTACTCCACTTTTTTTTGCCTTAACATGCGCCAGGGGCTTAATATTTTTTCTTTTTTCTGCTTTACATCCGCACAATTTTTCAAAGCTAGCTATTATTAAACTGTGTACACTGTACAACTTAAAAATCAAACTTACAAATTGTAGCAAACCAAAATTTTTTTTTAAATGAATATCCTAGTTACTTGGATTGAAACAAATCAGAAAAGGTCTTTAGCTTGAGCAGAGGTTTACAGCTATCATTATCAAAAACCTGTAGATTGCCAACCAGGCACAGATACCTCTGTTCTGATATCGGGTACGAGTCGGTGTCAGGGCCGTAGCCAGGATTTCAATTGAGGGGGGGATTTTTTGGAAGGTGGTTTATAGGGGCCCACAAAGGGGGTCTGGGGGGCGGGAGCTTCTCAGAAATGGGGGTCTGAGGGCGGGAGCCCCCCAGCGGGGTCAAGGGGCGGAGCCTCTTGCCAAAGGGCAAAGCACAGGAGCTTGAAAAGAGATATTTTTTCTTGCAAGAAGTTAACCAATAAAGTTTCAGAGACCGAAACAAAAAACCATAGGATAAAATACTTGTATGCGTAAATTTTTTAAGTGTGTATAATGGTTTTGCCTTCATAATCTATGCAATTTTTTCCACTAAAAAATTGCATAAACCTAAACTGGTTACTTCTTTTTATTTTTTTGTAGTCAAGCATTTATAGCTTAAAGCTTTGTATTAAAGTTTAAGGTTTAATATCTACCAAGAAGAAATAATCGGAATGATTTTTTAAAAAGGTTTTAGTCTAATGTTTGATCATTTTTACTTTAAAAAATATAGCCACGAATTGTTATTGTTTTTAAAAATGGGACACGGTTTTTGAATCCGGAAGCAGGAAACCTAAAGCCGTTGGACAGTGTTTGACTCGGATTAGTCATTAGCTTAGAAATGTTGCTAGAACAAAAAAAACACGCTTGGAATTAAAAACAAAAATAAGCTGGTTTCTAGCGCAGCTATTAAAAAAACCGAGCATTGTCGGCTGAAAACCCAGACAGACGAATGTTAAAATGAGATAAATGATTATTAAATCTAATTAACGCTTGGTCAGGCTGTGTTTCGCTACGAAACCAATATAAAAAATTTAGCTTATATTTTTATCATATTATGATTGCGTAAATTACAGTTTCAGCGCTTTTGAAAACCCCATGAATTTTGAAGGTTTTCACATTTTAATTTCTAAATTGGCTTAAAGTTATTGCTAAGAGTTAATGAAAAGCCAATGGAAAGCCAAAGTCAATGGAAAGCCAGAATATTATGATTTTTTGAAAAATCAACATGGGCATGTTTCTACTAAACAACGCATTTTTACTAAAGAAGAGTGGGTTCCTCTTTCCTTACCAAAAAACGGATTGGGTTAAATGACGTATTTCAAAGCTAACAATTCAGGAAATATCATAGTGCAGTTCTTTACGGTGGAAATTTTAAATTTAACATCAGATTTCAAATTAAAACATTATATTTTTTAAAAAACATCAATTTAAAAAAATGAACAATTACATCATGGACAATTATTTTTTTTACTAATTATTATCTTGAAACAGTTTTACAGGTGTTGTGGTGGTTAATAACAAAAAAACAAAACCGATAAAGAAAAAAATTTAATTTTACGTCATTCTAATTACATTAGTTTTTTTACAAAAAAAGCTAATGAATTCTCAAAATAAATGGAAAAATATTTGTTAGCCATATGGCTGACACGGGCTACTTGTTTACAAAAAAAAAATTAGGAAAAGCTGACAAAATTGGATAGTCGAAAATTATAATGAACATATAAATTTCAATTTCATTCTATTTGGCTTTAAGGAAACTAAAACTGGGTTTTGTAATTTAACTGTTTGGTCATTAATTAATAATACTAAATGTGATTGTTTTATTTCGTTATCATCGGAGTCTCGTGTTTTTTTTATCATAAATATCTGAATTGGTAAAAAAGATTTTAACTTTCCGCTATATTTCTTAAAGAAATTTTCAAGGCCAGTTTTAAGCATTTTTCATAGCTAATTTATAATTTTTCCAGATTAGTTTGCCAGTTTTTTGAAATTGAATCTCAAAAAACCTAATAAACCAAACTTCTAACTGAATAAATTGGAGTCTAGATTACAGATTGACCTAATTTTTTCAATCAAGCAACTATTCCGTTTTGAGATATATATTTTTTAAAAGTTAGAATATTATATTTAGCTAGCATATTTTCGTATATTTTATGCATTTCAGGATTCCCAACGTTGTCTAATTATGATTAGCATAATTTATTTCTTTTACCCGCACGCTTAGTTTTTATGATTTTAGCTTTAGATAAAAAACAATATTTTTAATTAGATGTTAATGATGGTGAACTTTCAAAATTACGTAAATTTTGTCATCTGAGTTCAAACAGCATGCCGTTTGACTTATAAACCTGTGGCGGTTTGGTGCTAAACATTAAAGATTTGATCGCGGGAAAGTAATAATAAAAAAGAAAAAAAAGATGAATCTTAATTTAAGAAGAATTGAGTTGTCTTGGCACGTAGCCGCTTCGTGCCTTGCCGCATTAAGTTTTTGGATGTAATTTTTGTACAATAATATTAATAATAATAATAATAATAATAATAATAATAATAATAATAATAATAATATAATAATAATAATAATAATAATAATAATAATAATAATAATAATAATAATAATAATAATAATAATAATAATAATAATAATAATAATAATAATAATAATAATGATGATGATGATGATGATGATGATGATGATGATGATGATGATGATGATGATGATGATGATGATGATGATGATGATGATGATGATGATGATGATGATGATGTTGATGATGATGATGATGATGATGATGATGATGATGATGATGATAATTGGTTTGGAATTTATAGTTAGCACATTCAGTAATTTTTATTTAAGTAGTTACGGCACAATTTATCAACCA
This sequence comes from Microlaimidae sp. YZB2_3, assembly GCA_030248175.1. Taxonomy (NCBI): domain Eukaryota; kingdom Metazoa; phylum Nematoda; class Chromadorea; order Desmodorida; family Microlaimidae; species Microlaimidae sp. YZB2_3. Next base: position 39,560 of record JASAMX010003572.1, on the reverse strand, counting down.
CTAACACACACACACCCACGTATTAGCCGTTCCATTATCGCCTTTTCCCCGTTACTACTGTGAAACGGTAAAACGTCGTATCACCGTTCGTCTCATCACGGTAAAACTTTAGTGCCACAGCGGTGGTTTGTAAAAAAAAAACCTTCGCAGATCATCGTGATTTGTAAAATTCACTCAATCAACCATACATGGGCAAGTTGGTCTGGAGTGGGGGGGGGGGGGGGGGTTAAGCCCCAAATTAGGGGGGCTTAAAATCCGAGAAACGCAAAATACCCATACCGTTTTTTTTCTGGAGTGCATTTTACCCATATCGTTTTTCGATTTTTAAGGAAAAATAGGTAAAAAACGCTAATTTTACGTCAAAAAGCCCTTTTTATAGCATTTTTGAGCTTTTTATTGCTTAAAACATTCATTTTGACCTCAAAACTTAAGTTTGGGGGCAGTTAGAAGTCATTTTAAAGACATTTTTTTCTTCATTTTTCCAAAATTGGGGGGTTAACTTTTTCTCCCCCCCCCCACTTCCGAGTGGGGGGGAGTTAAACCCCCCTTCTCAGAATTTGGGGGGGGGGTTAACTCCCCCCAATTCCCCCGTGCCCATGTATGCAATCAACGTATCCCCACGGTCATACGCTCATATCATAGTCAGACTAAAAAGAAATTATTCCTGCGCACGCAGCGCCCAAGCACACGTTTTTTTCTGCGCACCAGGCCCAGTGACAAACAACCCAGTGAGAGAGTATATTGAAATGGTTAAAGCTGGTGTGCATTTCATGTACTTCAGCAATTGCAATTGTTCAAATTTTCACCTCGTAACGTATACAGTATTACGTATTACCTAGAAACAACCTAGGTGGTACGTAATAATAGCTGCGATTACGTGTACACACGACGTCGGTTGGAGTAAAATACCATCACCATGGGACGATTTTTTACTGTTGTTACCGGGAAAAAAGTTTGTAAAATTTTAGCGCGAAAGTAAAAGTAATATAGAAAAGAATTATAATTTTTCAACAATTTTATTTATGTTATAGATTGTACATGCCTGCATGCTTCATTAAAGGAGCACTGTCACAAATCAAATTCCTATAACGCCCGAACGGCACTGCTCCTTTAATACTGAACCAATTCAGCTGAAATTTAAAAATGTTGTAGCCTTGTAGTGGAGCACTCTAAATACCAAAGTTGAGTTAGGTAGGTTTGGTATTAAAGGAGCAGTCCGGTTGGGCGTTATAGGAATTTGATTTGTGACAGTGCTCCTTTAATCTTTTGCGCTGCCGTATTTAGATTTTAAAAACAGATCTTCGGAAGATAGAAACAACATTTATTTTGCAAAAACAACAAGCAAAAGAATATTTCGCAAAATGAAAACTTGTGACTTAAAAAAATAAACTTATTAAGCTTTATTTTGTGAGGTGAATTTGCGTGAGTTTATTAAAAAAATTTGCTAAAAAAAACGTTGCACATTTGAAAATTAATTCATGCAACTCCGTGATTAATGGATAATTCTTTTTATAGCGGAACTGACGCGCCGTTGTTCAAATAAGACAATAGCGCTCAGTTATTCAATGTAGTGATGATTCTCAATCCCCGGGATAATTCTTTCTCATTTCCACAGAAAGATCCGGAATCGGAATAGAAAATATACGAGCTTGCAGCCTTTTTTGCATGTAAAAAGATCTCCTATAGTTCAAAAATAAGGAGTCTCGGTGAATTACAACTCCGCTTTCGCGACTCTTTCCGACCATCCGCGCTGAAAATAACTCGAAGTCACAAAGAGTCGAAAGTAGAAGCGGTTTCGGTTCGCAGACTCGGTTCGCAGACCCATTTTGTCGAAAGAAAATCGGTTTAAGCCGCCTGGAAACGCAATCGGAAAGCCCGTTTTGCTTACGAATTTTGTGCGCCGTTTGTTTATAGCGAGATATAAACTATTTTCTTCAGCCTCGCGTGCTAACAAACGATTTTGCATATTTTAATTTTCCTTCCGGAAGAACGGATGGAAAAACTCTTGCGAATATTATCGTTTTGTTTTCTTTTCCCGCCGCCGTTGCCAAACGCCACGAATGACAATTTAATATCGCGAATGGAATCGGCTCCATGAGGTTAATTTCAGGGCAACGTGTTCGTTTTCTATTAAGAGAATTTTAAAAATAAGTTAAAAAATTTCCGTGACCGCAAAAATTTTAGAAAAAAAAATTATAACGTTGAGATAGAAACAAACATGAAAATTGGCACTGGACTAAAAATCATTTAAACTTTTTTCGCTAAATGATTTATTTTGAAATGATTAGCAGTAACGCAGTCACTTTTAGGCAGTTTTTTTCGAATTTTTTGAAATATTGACTTTAACATAAACAAGATATGGACACGATGAACGTGAACTTTGACGTAAGTAAGCTTTTGAAAAAAAAAAGTTAAAATTGGAAAAAAAGTTAAAACATTTTATTTTTAATTATTTTAATTCTTTTAATAACTGTATATTTTAGAGTGATTTTCTGGTAAAACAACGTGTAGATTGTTTCCAAACATAACCCGGTAAGGACGGCTATCGAAGCTGCCTTTTTTAGGTTGGAGGCAGGTGTAAGGCTGGGTGAAGGCAAACAGGAGCTAGCGAAAATGTCTTGGAGGTAGGTAGATTCAGCTAAATCTGCCTTGGAGGCAGGTAGAAGCCTGTTAGAGGCAGACAGATTTTGAGGCAGAGTTAAGGGCTTTCGGAGGCAGCAAAAATTTTTATGGAGGCAGGTGAATAAAAAACTGCTTACTCACTTGAGTAACTTTGTCCTTACCGGGATAAAATACTTAAACCCATGTATAGTTCCTCGTAATAAATCTATAAATTAAAATTAGCTCCTATTTTTAGTATATAGTTATATATTTATACAATTATTTAGATCTTCGTGCAGTGTTAGCACTAGATGGTACTTTGGGTGACGTATAAGAAAAGCGCTGCATGTATAACATTAATTAGATAGATACAAATAAAAAGCAAAAACAGGACATAAAAATCTAATCAATTTTTTCGAGCTTAAAATTCCGTATTTTCTTCGCTGTCGGTTTAATTTCTTAAGAATATTTTTTAGGGTTTATTTAAACACGTTTCGCTTACGGTAACTGTTTCAACCTATAAGCCAAAACCCAACCGAAAGATATAAAAATGTTTTGTTTTCTAAATAACACCCACACAATACACGGATATCAATGGTTGCAATGTAATAACGGGTCTTTTACAGCGTACTTTTAATTCTTGTCAGTAGTTTTTATGTTGTTCTTCGTTATGTTTTATGAAGCGAAGCCTGCATATTTATAAGCATATGCGTATGACATCTCATAACCTTTTTTGTCGTGTTTTAATCAGTATTTGCATATAAAATCCTAATAAGTACATTTGGTTAGCAATCGTTAAAGCTGCTTAATAGCTGCGCGACATCGCAAAAAAGCCTTCTTATTTTCGTTCCTTATTAAAGAAAAACAGCAAAACGTCAGACGTCTTATTTTTTTGTTAAGTTGACACAATCAATATTTTCCTAATAGAAGTCGCCTTTGTATTTATAATTTTTGCTTTGTGATTTGCTCGTTTTTTACGATTTAAATATGTTTTAAAAATTATTTCACATTAAATCTCCTACCACTACGAATAGAAACCTAAATGATAAAAAATTTAGAAAACGCTCGCTAATGTTTCCAGCTTACTTACTTTGTAAAATAGATTTATTTACAAATAAACCGGTTATTCTCTTGTGTTATATATTTTTGGAATTAATAAGATTATTATTTGTGTAAGTGTTAATATTATTTTGAAGTTATCTATATCACAAAAAGGTTATTATTATAGGGGATTGTAAATATTGGGAGAATGTTCTTTTCTCCTTTCAATGTTTTTTTTTTATTTTTATAACGCTTATGTAAAAACACAACATTACTCTTTACATTTCGGCAAAAATATTATGCAAATAAAATTCTATTTTTTTCTCTTTAATGGAAAGACAGGTAAAACCAATATTGTCAACACAAAAGTAAAAACGCGGGAATAGTGACAAGCTGTAAATTGTATCAAATTTCTTGTTCGAATATTTGTTTCGATTTGCCGACAAATTTTTTTTGTTCAAAAATTCCGATGAAAAGCCCTCCAAAATTTTGTCAAAAACAGTCATTTTATGGCACTAGGAAGAAATACAATCTGCATAACACCTTCGAAAAGAATATTTGAATATTCGAAAAGAACTTTGAAAACACTTTTAAATTCATAAGAAAAAAATTTTGTTTTATCAACAATACATAAATGGTACGGGGTCTTTAGAGCCAGAAGCAGGGAACTTTGGAGTCATCGAAAATTTTCGGGAACTTGAAGCCACGAGGAATGGGAACTTGGAGCCTTTCAGAAAAAATTAGTTTGGGCTAAAATTTAGGTTTCGCTCAGGCTTAGGTACACGTTTTAGCGATTTTTATTTTTGGCTCCAAGCTCCCAACTTACGGCTCCAAGTTCCCAAATTACGGCTCCAAGTTCCCTATTTTTGGCTCCAAGTTCCAGCTCCAAGTTCCCTAGGCTTCATCGACCCTAAATCACATAAATGTAATGTAAAAAATGAATCACTGTGTATTAAAAAAATGTGTCACTGTGTATTAAATTTCATCCGTGCATCGCTTTGACAGAAGTTTAACCCCCGGGGGGATAAATTTGACCCCCGGGGGTTAAAATTGACCCCCTCTCCCGGGGGAATTAAATTTGACCCTTCGAGGGATTAAATTTGACCCCCCGGGAGGTTACATTTGACCCTGGGAAGACTAAATATGACTCCAGGAGGTTAAATTTTATCCCCGGGAGACTAAATTAAATTTGACCCTTTGGGGGCAAAATTTGACAGGGGGGTTAAATTTCTGTCAAAGCGATGCACGAATAGAGAAGAAATTTAATACCCAGTAATACATTCTTTGTTATGCATGCTTGATTTAATCTAAGCCTAAATAAACTCTTCCAATCAAACTAAAAAAAATATAAAATCTTTTAAACATCTAAAAAGTTTTTAAAAATGCCAAATAAATTACTGCTCAAGAAAGGCATTTTCCGAAGATATTTTACATAAGGTATTTTTTCCGGACACCTATTTTATAACTGTAGTTGTTTTTTTAATTTTTCATTTTGGGAACCGTTTTCTAGTTCAAATCGTCGTTAATACGGCAAAATAAGCCACAGTTCGTATAAAATATGTGTGCCTGTGACTTATTTTAAATTTAAAACAGGACCCTACTATGAGTCACAGTCACGTGTATTTTATAATGACACTGGCTCATTTTGCCGTAGTAACGACGAAATTACAATTTTTATTTGTAATTAAAGATAACAGTCGATTGTAACACAAACCGCAGACAAAAATACCATCAACTCTGACCTGCCCCGCTGTTTGAAAAAATTCATCCCATTCATTTAAAGAACCCATCCAGTTTTAGTTTTTTTAGAATAATAGCCTTTTGTTAAAATAAAATTGACATTTTAACTTTTAACTAGCTTACTTGTGTATAGCTTTTTTGCTGATAAGTTTCATTTATACAGTCTTTTACTAACGAATACCGGTTTGTACCGTTTAAACCGGTAGTTCAAAATATTCGTGTTTTTTTGAACGATTAATTTAGTATTCTAATATAAGATAATATTTTTTGCCGTTTTATATTAACAAATCTCAATAAATAAACGAAGTAGGGTAACTGACTTAATTTCGGCCACGCCTTAATTTCGGCCACCAATTTAGGGTGTTAGAAAATTGGCTTATTTTTAAAACACAAAAGAACTAGCACAAAAGTAACGGGATTAATGTTGAATAAAATGTTTTTGCAAAAGTTTTTTTTTATTTTTGTTATTCTACATTATCAACATTTTCATACAAAAAGGGAATTTTTTGTGATTTTCTGAATTTTTGCTTTGTGTTTAAACTGCATCAAATTTAGAACGAAGCATTATATAACCTTAAAATATCTTCTATTTAAAGCTCAAATTTCTTTAATTTTCATGTTTTGATATTTTCTTCAAAATCATTTTGCAATGCATTTAACTAACTGCGCATTTTAAGATTCCGTTAATTTCGGCCACCTGAAAATTTAGGAGAAAGAACCTACCGTTTTTTGCTGTTTTTAAATATCATTGTACTACCATATTTTTAAGAAATTTTGTTTGCTCGTTTGACTTTTTTGACGTTTTTTTTAACCCCAAAAAATTGAACAAAAAATATATATTTTTAAAACTTGTTTTTTTAAGGTTTCGACATAATTATTAAAGTCTTTCTAATAACTATTTAAATTTTTAAGCGGAAAAAATTAAGTTATATGTACTAGGAACAATACCTAAGGATAAATTTTCAACTTTTAAAAATTTTTATTGTTCGTTTAAGCAATAGTTATGGCCAGTTTTTTTGTAGGTGACCGAAATAAATGGCACGCGCCTAAACTTCAGCAACTTTAAAAAAGTTTAAACCTTCACTGATTTTTAAGTGTAACAGAAATATTCAAATTTTGCACTGGAATAACAAATATAGCTATTGTTAGTTTTTTAGGCCAAATTTTGGCTTGATTGAAAAAGCCAGAAAAAACTTATTCAAAAAAATAAAAAAAGGTGGCCGAAATTAAGTCAGTTACCCTATTTGTTTTATTCAAACAACATTTTTTTACCAATATAAAACTATAAAAAAGGATTTTAAAAATAAGACCAAAAACTGTCAAGAGCAAGTTTTGTGTTTTTGAGGCACTAATACGTTTAAGGCCAGAAAAACCAAATAGATGCCCTGGTTTGCATGGACTGTCTGAACTCAACTATTGTTTTTAGATAATTTTTTATTCAAACAATTGTAGGATAGCATTTTTAACATAAATTTTTGAATTATATTTTAAACAAATTAAAGAAATTAACAAAAAAAAAATAGAAATAACAATTTTTGACTGCGGGTATTTCGTTAGTATAGTCTGGAAAAAGGAATTTTTGACAATTTTCAATGACACCTTGGAACTGAGTGTTGTCTTGAAATTGGTAGTTGTTTAGTTTTCGATACTTACGGATTACAAAATGCACAAAAATTGTATTTAATATTTTTTAAATTTACTATTAAAATAAATTTACTACTGATTGTCTATGAAATTTGGGATATAAGTATGTTGCACAATTGTGTGTTTAGATATAAAAAAAGTCACAGACAAGTATTTTACTATCCTATTTGACTCATTGTGTCACAGTAAGTTATGTAAGAAGTTTATGTATTGCGTATCTTAAGCCGGAGCGAGAAGAAAGGAGGTCCCAGGATCAAGTCTTGGTATATCGTGATTGTGATAATTTTGATGATATTGTTATGTATAGTATTTGGTTGTTCAGTTAAGTTGAATAATATCGGCTTTGCGTATTCTTTTTAAGCAAAATAAACTTTTAATCTTCTATATTTATCATTTTTTGCTTAAATATTTATCGTACTTTATGTCGCTAAATATTTAATAAATCTAAAAAAAAACATTTTGAATCAGCCCAGTGTGATCTTACCTTCACGATAATATCATAGATTAGTGCTATGTATTTAGTTTAAAACTTTTTAGAGATTTTTTTCTTTCAAAAAACTGATCTTATATGCTTAAATTTATCCACTTTATTATGCCAGAAGTATGAATTGAGTTCAAAAAACGTCCTTAAATTTACGATTGAATTATATTATAACTTGATTTTTACGGAATGTTCATTCACTTTGGAGTCGGAAGTAATTAGCTGAAAGGCTCGTGGAAATATTCAATTATGTACACAGACACATATAGTATTCGCTCATTTTATGCATAATGTTAACATTCTATAAATTGAAAGCTGCCTTTGAAGGTGTTGACGTTAACACATATTGTTATGTACTTATCACTATCCCAAGTACTATAACTTACATTGTTATTTTTCGCTTTGAATTTTTAAGTCCAGGATCTTTCTGATATTACAGATGCATTAATTTTTTATTGTAGGTGGTAGTGATAATAAACTAACCCAAGTTACGGTACTATTTGTTCTTTTGTAATTGCATATTTTTGCGTAGTGCTATGCAAGGTAATGATAAAAATATAATTTTTTAGAATATAGTTTTTTCAAATCAAAATTTAAATCCAATTTACAACTTAATTTTCGTATAAACTCAACTCTCTTTAAGAAAAATCATCCTTTAAAAAATCACTGCATTAATAGGTTGAGCAAAAAGACACTTACTCAAGACACCAGAAAAAATTCAAAATTTAGTTTGCGTTTTTTAAGAACGAAATAAAAATTAAATTAAAATAAAATCCGCAAAAAATTTAAATACCTAGCAATTAATGTTTAAACAGTCATAAATAATGAATTATATAAACGCAATTATATAAAAATAAACTTTTATTTGTATTTTGACAAAAAAATCAACCAAACGTTGTTTTCAGAGTATTATACGCTTCTAGTGTTTGTAATTTAAGTAAAAAATAAAAAATCTAAAATCACAATTGTGTTTATGATAAATATAAATAAAATAATTTTATAAGTTTTCAAGTTATGTACTTTAATATTACACAAGTTTATGACTGCTTTTAAGCATCAAGATTAATTGCGAAACCTTTTTGCATTAAATTTTTTTTAATATAAAAATTTCTTTTTAATTTGTTTAATCATTAGACCGGGGTCGCGTTCTTTTTTTATTTTTTTTTGTTTTACGGCGCAAGAAAAATAATTTTAAAAAAATTCATTGCAATCATTTTCTGTCCCATATGCGGCAGCTTTATTTATTTACAATATATACTAATTTTTTTTATTTTCATTGAAATAGATTTATCGGGGTAAATATAAGGGTTTTTTCAGAATGCAATCCCTGTGCTAAAAAACGCACGGAAATTTTTCCGTGGTGAGTTTTTAAAATTTTTTCCAGACTCAGTACTAAGATTAAAGATATACTTATATTTATATATCTAATTGTAATATTTTAGAAGTCGTTCGTTTTGTTAAAGAGAATGGGTCTGAACCCTTTGTACAGGAGCAACTACGTAGATCAGATCTCCGTTTGATGATTTTTTAACAAGTATTAATTTCACACTAATAGTCTAAAATTTTGTGATAATGAAAAAATTAAGTAAAGCCCTAAAATAAAGATAACGAATATCAATGAAAACTTGAAGCCAAACCTTTTGACTATATTTTTGACTATATGGCTATAATTGAGCAAAGACCGTAACCCACTCTTTTTATTTATTTTGGAGGATTTTTGTTTTTACTTTTGACTTTTGACTATATGGCTATATTTGAGCAAAGACCGAAACCCACTCTTTTTATTTATTTTGGAGGATTTTTGTTTTTATTTTTGTTTTTTCATATCCACTATTTCTCTATAGCGTGTGTTATCTTCGCGGGGATGTGACTTCTCTAAAAAGTATGGACAGCAAAGTTAAATCTTGTAATTTTTCTTTGGTCGGTTTGTGGTCGGTGGTATTTTTTGTTCACATCATTACATTTTTACCGACACAAACTACAAAAGTTAGCTTTTTTGTCCATACTATGAGTAGCTACATCAAATTGAGAAAAACTCAAAAAAACCGTGAGAAAAACGAATTGGGTCCAATTCGCTCCGCACAATTCGCTCCGGGCCCAATTCGCTCCGGGAACAATTCGCTCCGGGCCCAATTCGCTCCGGGAACAATTCGCTCCGGGCCCGATTCGCTCTGGAAAAAATTTGCAAACGCATTTCTGATTATCAACAAAATTTTACTTTTAATAGTCTAAGCCTAAGCCTAAGCCTAGGCCTAAGCCTAAGCCTAAGCCTAAGCCTGAACCTAAACCTAAACCTAAACCTAAGCCGAAGCCTAAGCCTAAATATTTTTAGTTTACATAGCGTACGTAATAATAGTTAATTTATACGCTTGTTGGAAATGCGTTTGCAAATCTTTTTCGGAGCGAATTAGGCCCGGAGCGAATTGTTCCCGGAGCGAATTGGGCCTGGAGCGAATTGTTCCTGGAGCGAATTGGGCCCGGAGCGAATTGTGCGGAGCGAATTGGGCCAGACCCGAGAAAAACACACGCTATAAAAATAGTCAATAAATAATAATAATGTTATCATAATGTTTTTCACCATTTAATATGTTCTACATTTATTGCACTGTTTTATTTTTTTGTTTGTTTTATTTTTAACAATTTAATTTTTTTAAGTTAAAAAAGAGTTGTATTTTAAAGAGTTAAAAACAAAATCTCGTTGCAATGAATAAAAATTAGAAGATTAATTTTTATGAACAAATTATATATAATCGCCACAAATGTATAGATTTTATTCCTTAATTTTATTCATAAAATATATACAAAATCGTAATTTGTGTTATTTGAAAACTATAATGTGGCTATTGTAGATATAGCACGATGCAATTGTGACACCGATATAGTAACCACAAAATTTGTGGAATACGAAAATGAAATTCAGCTTCTTACAGTTGTTTTCCTCTTTATTGGCTGTGATAGACTTTGCCTTAACGCACTTTCATGTAGAAAAAACAAGTGAGTTTATTCTCTGCTTATTTTACCTGAAAATAATTATTTTGAAAAAACTAGAATCGAAATACGCGGTTTAAAATTAAAATAGGTTATATCTTTAATTCTAACTTAAAGGTGCGGTACCGAGTCAAACTTTTTGTCGTCGATTTTGATTATTTTTTTGTAAAAACGTTACCCCTGATACCAATAGGACGCAAAATTTTTTTCATTAAAATATTTCCTGTGGTTCAGGAGATATGATCCTCCCAAAATGACGTTTTTCGAAAATTATGTTCTTGAAAAATCGGTCAATGGGTATTAAAACAAAAAATATGCATTTAAAGAAAGCTGCTATTTACTACTTTAATTTGATACACTGATCGTTAAGATTAGTGCAGTGTTTGTCGAGATAGTGCTTTTCCCGTACAAAAATTTTGCAATTTTTTGCTAAAAATACAAGAAAATTGACGGCAAAAAAGGTTGGGCAAACTTAATCAAATCACTGCGTTCGTTTGGTTTTTAGCAAAACAATTGCAGGTTTTTTGTACGGAAAATGCAATATCTCGACAAAAATCTGCACAAATCTTAAGGATCAAAGTATCAAATTAAAGTAGAAAGTAGCCGATTTCTTGAAGTGCATATTTTTTAATATAAATTTTAATACCCATTAAGCAATCTTTCAAGTTCAAAATTGTCAAAAATGCCATTTTTGTAGGGTCATATCTTCTGAACCACTGAAGATATTTTAATGAAAAAAAATTTTTGGGCTATTGGGGGCAAGGGTAAGGTTTTCACAAAAAATAATCAAAATCGCAGACAAAAAGTTTTACCGCATCTTTTTTTAAGACATAATTAGATTAAAAGTGCGTTCACAACTATTGACTCCTTCTATTTGTTGATTGTCAACGTGTGCAAATACTCAAGTCGATTGTGAACGTACTATTGACTCTTTTTTTTGGTTGGTCTTATGCGCAATTGCCGAAGTCGATTGTGAACGCAGTCTCTGATCGCGCGTTTTTTTTAACTTTGCCACACACCATGTTTTTCACGATAGTCCAAACTCGCCCAGGCCCTGTGCCAGGGGGTGCCAGGGGGGCCATGCCCCCCCCTTTCTGGGTTGGCCGGGGTAAAAAATAAGGAAGATGAGGTAGGTCCAGGGGGGTGGGAGGAGGTAAAAGCGAAAGTAACTTCATTATGAACCCTGATTCTCCCTACCTTCTTTCTTGGGGTATGCGAAAGTGGATTCTGCCGGCCTGGCTGCCTTGAATTCAATGTAAATAGGTATTTTTAAGCCCTAATTTTTATCATTTTTAATGCTAAATCAAAAAATTTCGCCTCCGGCGGCTGGGGGACACCCCCCAGACCCCCCAGCGGACGCTTCGCGTCCGCCTGGCGCCGCTTTGCGGCGCCAAATGCGGCGCTTCGCGCCGCATTTAGATTCCGTTTTCAATTTTCTAGAGTCTGGCCCCCTCCTTTCAAAAATCCTGGCACAGGCCCTGAACCCGCCCATTTAAACGGAAATTGTGCAGTATTAATATTCTTTACAGAGTTATAACGTTATGGAATCATTTTTAGCCAATTAGTGTTTATGAAAAAAAAGAGATTCTTCATCCATGGATATGGATCATGGATATTAATTTAGCACTAATTGACTAAAAGTGATTTATTAGTTCCTCCCACCACCATTCCCACAGAGCAAAACATATATGAAGTGATCACGAATACTATATGACATTTTGAGGGTCCTTAACATTTTGAGGGTCCTGGCGTGTTTAAGTTAAGCATTAGTTTAGTCAAATTGAAGAATCGATTTCGTGTATGATTTCCAAGGTTTTTAAAAAACTTTGTTTATGGTTTTTAATTTTTGTTTGCGGCTAAAATTTCGGTAGGGTTATTTAGGTAGGACTTTCAAAAAGTGCCAAACGCCCGGCCAGTAAAGGGTTCAGTAAGCCCGGACCAGATTTACGCCAATATATAAACCCCTCCCAAATTTAAAAAGGTTTAGGAAATTTTGAGTTGTATATCAAAATTGAAAATGTGAAATCTTCTAAAGGGTATCTTGAAACGAAAATTTTGTACACCTAAGCCTAAATCAAAGCCGAAATTTTTTTTAGATATCCAAATTGTCATTTTCGCGAATTCAAATTTTCAAAATTTTCTGATGGCTCGAAATTTTTTTCCTGCGGTTCCAAAGACCAAAAACCAAATTTTACACGCTATTAAACGGACAAACTGGAAAGTACACCGACACCGTCCACCGACACCGACCAGCTTTGCTGCAAATTATTATTTCTAAGCCTAAGCAAAACCTAAAAATTCAAATAAAATTACGGTAGAATTTGGTCGGTGTCGGTGGACGGTGTCGGTGTACTTTCCAGTTTGCCATTAAACGCCTTTTATCATCTTTTTTACAGAACAATCCACATTTCCCAATTCTCTTTCACACCACCCGGTGCCTTTCTCGGTGCGGAACAGGAAATGGACGGACTACAGGTTGGTCGGTGTAAAAAGGGCGGTCGGTGAGAAAATCCCCGTGGACTACAAGAAGGTGGTCGGTGTGAAACGAGCGGTCGGTGATAAAATACCCATGGACGTCCTGTGTCGGAACTTTTCCTCACCGCGCGTGGATTTCCATCTGGACGACGCGTACACGGGGCGGCCGGCCGTCCTCACCCTGGCTACGCCGTTTTACCCGGACGAGTACCGACCCAAAACAGACTGCATTCGGTCAGTCAGAGCGCCGAAAAACCACCGACTCCGACTGGTTTTCGTCGGCACCACTTTCCAGATCGAGCGAAATTCCAATCAGCACAAGCCGTAAAGGGGAAATACATATTTGATTAAAACAATTTAACGGCCTGTAACAGGGCCTGTGTCAGAATTTTTGAAAGGAGGGGGCCAGAGTTTGGAAAAATATCAACAATAGATAAATGCGACGCGAAGCGCCGCATTTTGTGTCGTGAAACGACACTAAGCGGACGCAAAGCGTCCGTCGGGGTGTTTGGGGATTCCATGTATACCCAAAGAAAGGAGATAGAGAGAGGCAGGGGTCATGATAGAGGAATCTTCCCTTTTACCTCCTCCCCATCCACCCCTGGACCACCTCCCCTTTCCTAAATTTTTACCCCGGTCACAAAAATGGAAAAAAATTGTTCTGTTTTACAAAAGTAAAAGAATAATTTAACTTAAATCCTTAAGAAATAAGAGTTTTAAGGTGTAAAATGAATAAAATTTTATTCCTACGAATACGGGGTAAGTAAATGTTATAATTTGCGCCTTATTGCTTGTCGCGTGTCATTGGTTCCTGTTAAATGTTGTGAAAAGCGTGTTTAACTAATAACTCCAGTATGAATGAAATTAGTATAATTTAGGCTAGGTAAATTAGATATTGTTAACTAGGATAAACTAATCACTCTAGTGTAAGTTAGTCTAGTGAAAATCACCGTTCTTCGTTCTTATGTATTTCCGGTGTTTTTGTATTGGGCTATTTTCCTCTTAACTGTATTTCCCCCGGCACGCGCAGTTGCACTTACGACTATTTGGAAGTGCGGGACGGTCTGTACGGCTTCTCGCCGCTGGTCGGCACCTATTGCGGCCTGGAAAAACCCCGGACGGACATTCAGGCCGCGTCGGGCCGCCTCTGGCTCCATTTTCACTCCGACGACACGCTGGAGTTCTCCGGGTTCCGCGCGGAAATCCGGCTGGTCCACGATCCCAACGTCAGGTCTCAGGGTAAGGCGACAATTGTCGACGTTTTGATGTTTAAGAAATACGATTCCCATAAATGAAGGTCAGCGGGTGATGGTGCAAAGTAGAACGGTAATATATATATATATAGTAGAAAATTACGGGTTGAAGTCCTGCACAAGGCCCATTTTTCAATCAGTCAAAAATTTAATAATTGCAAATTATCTCCGAAATACGATTTGTTCGGCATCGTATCGTCGTTACTCTAACTCAATAAGTCAAAAGCGGCATAAAATGCTTTAAAATGTGACTCTTTCTTTTTAAAACTTAACACACAAATAATCTACACAAAATAAGTCAGAGTCACGTTGATTTTATAATGATTGCGACTCTTTGTGTCACAGTAACGACGGTATCCCAACGTCACAAGTCAGAATTTGGGCTTTTTGAAGTTGCGAAAACTCGGATCCGAGTATTTTAGTATAGTACATTTTAACATCTAAGTTAAGCTAAAATCTTTATAATAAGTCTAAACCCTAAAATCAATCTGGGGCCTGTTTCATAAAAACCTTTGTAAATTCTTATTTTACGAATCTCCGCTTATTTTCTGTAAAATATATGATAAAGGTTTTTCAATTTGCGATCCAGGGGGAGCATCTCCGCGCACTGCTCTGCGCTGATTGGTCGCAGGCACGTCATTTCATCACCGCTGACGGATCGGATCAATATTCTATCTTCTATTATGTAATTTACAAAAACTAGGCGAAGGTTTGTAAAATGAAAATTTACAAACGTCTTTATGAAATAGGCCCCTGAAAACAATGTGTCTAAAATTTCTCGGTTCCAAGTTCGTTCGACTCTATCTAGTACCCCGCATAGAAAATTTAGAGAATTAAAAACTAAATCAAGAATGATTGAGATTAAAAAAAGTTTTTCAGTTTAGAATACCTCATTAAAGGTAAGTTTGATTGAGACAATAGTTAGATCAATGTATTGCTAAGATTGAACTCTAGATTGATAAGGATTTTGTAATAAACAACTGTATCGTTAGCGAGATATTCTTACAAGAATTTTTTCCAATCTAAATCTTTTTTGGAACAGACTTTAATTTGTTGGAACTTTACAAATTTAAATTAAATAATGCAGCAATAACAAATTAAAAAATTTAAATTTTGCCAAACAATAACGTCTGCTTGTTTAAAGTCACAAAATTTAGCAGTCGGATTTGAATTTAATTACGTAATATATATTTTTTATATATATTTTTTTATTTTTTATATTATTTATATATACAAGTTATATTTTTTGAATGATTTACAATTATTTTTGTGCTGTCAAAAGTAGTAACAAAACAGGTTTTTTAGATGTTTTTAGTTCCTTGTTTTTTTACTTGATAAATAATAATTATCAATTGACAAATAAGAATGCTTAAAATATTATATTCTAAAAGCACCGTTGTGTTTTTTTGTAAAAAAACGAATGAAATAATAGTTTGGTTCTTTTTTTTAAAATTACGTCAATACACAGAGTCAAAGATTGTTTTTAAAGTGTTTTTGCAGTGATTGTTTCTTAGTAAAAAAATTTCCTTTAGATATTTTTAAAATTCAATATTCAAGTCCGCGTTTCAAACACGCTTACCTAAATTTTTAATTTTTCATGTGATATTTTTTCTGACTTTGTTTTTTGGACTTAAGTACTGAGATTAACATAGTAAGGGTACAGATTTTGGAATTCGGGAGTTTTAAAGAAACGGAATTTATATTTTTCATAGATTTTGTTTGTTCTTCTAATATTTTATTTCTGTGTTCTTCTAGTTTACGAGTACGATGCCAATATGCCGGTCTCCCTTGAGTATGACGGAGTCATCAACTCCAATTTTCTCCTGGACTTGTACAGAACTCAAATGATGCACAAGAACAACTCTGACTATGTGGAAGTTGTCTGGAGAATACGAGCTCCTGGACCAAAATACATGGTAAGATAGTACAATATTATATGTATATATACAAATTTATTAAATAGGAATGTTCTACTTGTTTATAAAAAAATAGTTATGATAAAATAAATAAAATAAAGATATAAAATAATAATTTCATATTTTTATTTTACTTTTTTGTAGCTCAGTTTAACAGGTTTTAACTTTTATTTTACACCTATATTGATTATCACTGTTTCTGTTCGTCACAGAATATTATATCATTTTGTTTAGAAAATTATTTGTATTGAAAACTTGTTTAAAGTAATTAATAAATTTTATATAATTTATTTATCATTTTATTTTTTTGTGATATTTTTTAACAATTCGGCCTTAATTTGAGTAGCTTAACCACACTGTACACCTAACTACAATTAAACATTAAATATTAAAAACAAATAAAAATTATTTTTCAAGTTTTTTGATACTTATGGTACCTATGCAAGTTTTGAATTGTCCTAATGTCTATAAAAATTAATACGTTTTCAATTTAATTTTAATTTTTCAGCATTTTAATAGGCTTTGGTTTACTATTTTATTCATAATATTTTTGTTTAATTTTTAACTTGCTAGGTGTCATATTGCTGCATAAAATTTAAGTACTTTATAATTCTAAGCGAAATAAATACTTTACATTTTGTTAAAGCTTTACGAAAAAAAGTACAAAAAAAACAAAAAAACGTAAAAAACAAAAAAACAAAAAAAATAAATAGAAACAGGTATATATTTATATAAAAAATTTACATCACAAGCTTTATTTTAAAACCAAAATGATTAAAGCAAAAAGTAAAACATAGAGAATATTTTTTTATCTTCACATATATATCAGGCGCGTATATAGGATTTTGCCGAGGGGGAGCGGTCTGCCAATGTTTCGGAGGTTTTAGGGCGCGAAGCACCGTAACTGCGCCGCGTAGCGGCGCAAAACCGACGCGAAGCGTCGGCCGGGGGGTCTGGGGGGTGTTTTTCTCTGGGTAAAATTTTTTAAATATACACTTAAAACTTGCTTAAAAAATGTCCCCAGCGATTCTTATAGTTATAGTTTTAATTTTGTTTTTATAACCTAGTTCTTACACAAAATATTTATTACATAAAGAGCAGCATGAAGCCGACGCGGAGCGTCAACCGGGGGGTTTGGGGATGCTCCCCCAACCGTCGGAGGCCAAAATTTTCGGAAATATGTACTGAAAACTGCTTAAAAATTGTGTCCAGCGAATCATATGGCAATAGTTTTACATGAGTTTCGATAACCTAAAGCTTTATCAATTTGTTTTTTACTGTGGTAGGAGCACCAAGCCGACGCATAGGGGCGGCCGGGGGTCTGGGGGTGTCCCCCCAGCCGCCGGAGGCGAAAATTTTTTTAAATAAAGGCTAAAAACTGCTTAAGAATTGTCTCCAGCCAATCATATAAGCATAGATTTACTTTTGTGTTTATAACCTAATTCCTAAACAATTTGTTTGTTACAACATTAAATTAGTATGATGTTAAAATTTTGTACTACAATGTATATCCAAATAATTTTTTTTTAATTCTATTAATATTAAGAAACAACCTGATTTATATATAATTGGCTAAATTATTTAAAAATATGCGCGAATGCAAAGGGTTTGTAACTTATAAGCAAAAAGTGCGGTTGAACAAATAAAAAGAAAAAGTTTTACCATCCAATGTGGGAAAATGTGTAATTTTATGTTTTTGAGATGCACTACATTTTTATAACCTGAAAATAGAAAAAGTAAAGGGGGACCCTTACAAAAATGGCTGGCTTCGCCAGTCAGGGGGGGGGACCAGGGCCAGACCACCCCTTATCCTCTAAGTATGGAAACGGGCAAAAGGGGGGGGGCGGTCGCCCCCCCCGCCCTGGCTGTTTGTTAAATGTTAAAATTCAATCTATAAGAACACAAAAATTACATACTTTTAACATTTTTAAACACTAACAAAAGCTTATTCTAGCTTTTTAATAATCCCTTCATAACGGAATTGCAAAATTTTTAACGTCTAAAATGTATATTTTTTTGTATATTTTTTAAAGTGAGGGATTTAAAATCATTTTGCATTCTAATTGACCAAAGTCACATTAGGAATAATTTTCATACAACGTGGTTTAATTTGCATGACAATATTCGGCGCGCAGCTGATCGGTCGTTCCGTATTCTGCAGCTGATTGGTCGTTCCTTATTCCGCAGCTGATTGGTCGTTCCTTATTCCGCAGCTGATTGGTCGTTCCGTATTCCACAGCTGATTGGTCGTTCCGTATTCCGCAGCTGATTGGTTGTTCCGTATTCCGCAGCTGATTGGTCGTTCCGTATTCCGCAGCTGATTGGTCGTTCCGTATTCCGCAGCTGATTGGTCGTTCCGTATTCCGCAGCTGATTGGTCGTTCCGTATTCCGCAGCAGATTGGTCGTTCCGTATTCTGCAGCTGATTTGTCGTTCCTTATTCCGCAGCTGATTGGTCGTTCCTTATTCCGCAGCTGATTGGTCGTTCCGTATTCTGCAGCTGATTGGTCGTTCCGTATTCCGCAGCTGATTGGTCGTTCCGTATTCCGCAGCTGATTGGTCGTTCCGTATTCCGCAGCTGATTGGTCGTTCCGTATTCCGCAGCTGATTGGTCGTTCCGTATTCCGCAGCTGATTGGTCGTTCCGTATTCTGCAGCTGATTTGTCGTTCCTTATTCCGCAGCTGATTGGTCGTTCCTTATTCCGCAGCTGATTGGTCGTTCCGTATTCCGCAGCAGATTGGTCGTTCCGTATTCCGCAGCTGATTGGTCGTTCCTTATTCCGCAGCTGATTGGTCGTTCCGTATTCCGCAGCTGATTGGTCGTTCCGTATTCCGCAGCTGATTGGTCGTTCCGTATTCCGCAGCTGATTGGTCGTTCCGTATTCCGCAGCTGATTGGTCGTTTCGTATGATCAGGAATTTTTGCGCGTTTTCCAACAAAAAATTAAGGTGATTCCACAGTTGCAAACGCACTTTTCACACTTAAATATCTCTTATGTGTCTTTGGTCGATTTGTATTCTTTAAAAATGTAGGATTTTAATTAGTCATTTCATCTCCGTACATTTCACGAAGTCAACCAGATTTTATTTTTCTATACCTGAAACTATATATTGGTTATACTGGAACTAAATATTGATTATAATTCTGTTTCCTTTTGGTTAATATCCGCATATTCGTTGCGCCGAGCAGTTTGAATCATGGGCACAAGAATGAGGTTTAATAATGAAGGTTTAATAATAATGAGGTTTAATAATAATGAGGTTTAATAATAATGAGGTTTAATAATAATGAGGTTTAATAATAATGAGGTTTAATAATAATGAGGTTTAATAATAATGAGGTTTAATAATAATGAGGTTTAATGAATGAAACATGGGCACAAGAATGAGGTTTAATAATGAAGGTTTAATAATAATGAGGTTTAATAATAATGAGGTTTAATAATAATGAGGTTTAATGAATGAAACATGGGCACAAGAATGAGGTTTAATCGGTCCTTGTATCTCTCAGTACACTTTATAAGGTCAACCAGATTTAATTTGAAATTTATATTTTGAATTAATTATTTGTTATAATAAAATCGCCGTTCAAACGTTAATTATTATTATATTGTCGTTCGTTAAGATCCGCATATTCGTGGCGGCGAACGGTTTCAATCTGGCGTACAAAAACGAGTGCGATCGGAATTTCATGGAAATCTACGCTAAAACAACGCGGCGAAAGGACCGACTCAAGCAATTCTGCGGGTCGGTGGCGGAAAATGTGGACACGGAATCGAATTCGGCCTTCGTGCGGATTTTCATGCGGAAAGAAGCCCTGCTGGAGACGAAAATAGAGGCGTGGTACAGCTCGTACCAAAAAGGTAAATAAATCTCCTGGTTAGTCTGGTATATTCCGCGGTTGTGAAAAAGTTAGATTTTTATCACAAACTGTCGAGCTTTGTGAAAACGCACGTTTTCGGGTGTGATAGAAATAAAGCACTCGTGGCCGAGTTTGAAATAGAGTGCATGATAAATGACGTTTATTTATTACTTTATCATTATGTGGATAAAGCTAAATTTAAAAATTCGGAGCGCTAATTACATTTGAAATATTTCACAAATTATATTTTTATTTTATATTTTTACTTCACAAATTATATTTTTATTATTTTTTAATATTATTTCAGTATGCATTTATTTGGGTTATAAATAATAAGTTTATTTAAAATATTTACAAAAACAAAAATAACGCCATAAAATTTATTTTTAACAAGCCATCAATTGGTAATTCTATGTTTATATATGACCAACAATTATTATTGGTACTTAATCACTGAATTTAAGCTTTGAGGTCATTTTAGTCTACAAAGTAAACAAACAAACTAATAAAAAAATCGAGAACCATCTGAACTTTTAATGTTATTATCTATTGTTTCTAAAACTCTATCGTTTCTATATTAGGAAATTAAAGCATCGATATTAGCGTTTAAAAATTATTTAACGCATAATTTAGATCGGCTCAGATTTTTATGCAAATTTTTATGAACAAATAAAAAAATCTGTAGGGATCTAAGTATACTCTTTCACTTAATCAGGCAACAATTTTTTATGTGTTTGCTTAAAAATAGACCATTTTTGACGGGTTTTAAGCGCTAAATTGGGCCATAGAATATTTTAAATTAAACTTATGTTTATAATTTCATTAAGTGTAAACTTAATAAAATATATTTTGTAAAAGTTTTCAAATATTAAAAAATGCTCGAATTCTTTATATACGATACTGATAAGGAAATAAAAAATTTTATTTGTCATGATCTCCATTTGGGTGCTTTATTTCAAGCCCTAAAAAGCCATTTGAGTGCTTTTTTTCCAAACAGCGTTCCTACTGGCGTGGGCTGTCAAGAGAAAGACTGATTTTATAAGGCTGCAATAATAGTTTACACAGTTAAATTCACCTTTACGGAACAAGACAGATTTTGTTATTTATATCGATTTTTTATTGTTTCATAATTTATGTTTAATTTATTTATTTGATTAAACACTGATCATTAAATTTTCAAACAGTATTATACGCATATACCAATAAAATGAAGGTAAATGTACATTTTTTACTCATAAAACCTTTTTTTTACTTATAAATACAATATTTATACACAGATCTTTGATAAAATAAAGCAGAGAAAAGTAGAATTGTTAATAAGTCTTAATGAAGTCTATTTTTTAGTTTGCCTTAAAATTAAGCGCAATTACTCAAATAAGTTAAAAGTCCTAAAAAGTAGGATTAATGTCAGAAAACGCGGCGTGACTCGAATTTTTTACCGTTTGACGTGCGTTTACCAGTTCTTTATGCAATAGATTGACTTCGATTGACCCATTAATATATTAATATAATAATATAATGTAAAAAAACGTTTTGTTAAAAAAATTTTACTGTCAAACGTGTCGTCTGCGGATGATTATAAATACCTTGGTTTTAAGTCGTGTAATTCAAGTTGCATCGTGGTATAAACTATTTTTCAAATCATCCTTTACGACGAAAAGGTTTGGGTCACCTTGCAAAATATTGTTATACTTAACTCCTTTACTTTTTGAAATCTTCTTTAAAATATTTTTCGAAACTGGCCGAAAATTAGTCTCATACACTTTAGGTAGTAATTGCTCAAATCTTCAATTTAAATGCGGAGACGGTACCTGTATACACAAGAGCTTATTTTGCAATAAACGAATAAATTGTTTATACGGAAAGGACGAACAAAACTGCGCAAAAAGTAAGTAAAAATTTAAAATTTAGTTTTACACAATGCTGGTATACGTTTAAGATGAAAAAGAAGATTATATTTGGATCTAATGGGATTTTAAATTTACCATAATTTATTAAAATAATCACGGAATCGTCAATTTGTCATATGTAAAATTTCTTTTTAAAACTATTAACACTATAGCAAGAAGAATAAAAGATAAAACGTTTATTCCGTAAGGCATTAAAGCTTTCGGGTAGCTCAGTACCCATCATCAGTAAGGATAAAACATTCTAGAAAGACAAAAATTACAAATCATCAATTATAAATTTAAAAAAATGTCACAAAATACTAAAAAGGTTAGAATTACAAAATTATTACAATAATGGGATAAAACACACAAAGAACCATAGAGATATAAAAATATTTTTATACTAAAAAATTAAAAATGTAATAATTACAAAAGTACTAAAGAGGTAAAAAATTTACGACAATATTTTAAATAATGAGAATAAAAACAAGAAGATGATGAGCCTAAAACTAACGTATTGAACTAAATAAATGCTAAAAATTACAAAGCATTCTTAAAACTTAAAAATATATTACAAAAATTATTACAAAAAATAATTACAATATAAAACAGAACCTACAAGGAAAAAAACATTAAAAACATTGTTTTATATTGTAATTATTTTTTGTAATAATTTTTGTAATATATTTTTAAGTTTTAAGATTGCTTTGTAATTTTTAGCATTTATTTAGTTCAATACGTTAGTTTTAGGCTCATCATCTTCTTGTTTTTATTCTCATTATTTAAAATATTGTCGTAAATTTTTTACCTCTTTAGTAATTTTGTCTTTCTAGAATGTTTTATCCTTACTGATGATGGGTACTGAGCTACCCGAAAGCTTTAATGCCTTACGGAATAAACGTTTTATCTTTTATTCTTCTTGCTATAGTACGATTTAAGTTCCCCAAGAACAAATTATTAACACGATACGCTATTTCGTCGGTATTACGGCAAAATGAGCCGCAATTTGTAAAAAGATACACGTGACTGTGAGTTATGCTGTGGGTAATAGGGTCCTATTTTTAAATTTATATTGAGTCGCAGTCACAAAAATTTTATAAGAATTATGGCGTATTTTGCCATAGTAACGACGATTTATGAAGAAAATCGTTCAAAATGACGAGCATTGCCACCTAGTATTCGCGTACATGAATTTTTTTGTTACTCCAAAAAACACAATCATTTGAAACTGCTGGTTTTTATTTCCCCGTTTTTTTAAATTTTTTTTATTTGAAATAAATTCTCATAGACCCAGAATAAAAGAAACCAAACCTATACTGCATTCACAAAAAAATTAATTCTGAATATGAAAACGGTTCACAGTTGGAATTTGTTCATTTAGAAGCAATAGAGGAGGATCCCATACTTTCGGGTAGCTATCTTATTATTCTTCTAGTGGTGCTGGGTCTTATAACTGCCATCCTTCTGTGCGCTCTTGTTATCAATTTTTGTCCGAAATTCAAAAAAGCCGACCCTAGATACTATCCCGTCGTTCAAGGTGGTACGATTTTGCGTGAATTATGTTTCTTTAATTTTATAATATTTTTAAAATATTTTTCCAAAAAATTAAACTTTAACACCAAAGTGTAAAATCTGAACAAGCGAAACTCAGTTTAAGATATCTGCAGTTTTAAATTAACAAAGGAAAATATTCTTTATAAATTTTTACCCAGGTATATATTGACCGTGTTCTCGTCTAATAAATTTCTCACAAACTAGGTGTCAAACTGTAACAAAAACCAAAACAAGAACTCTGCAAATTGTGGTCTTAGGTTAGTAAGTAGAAATCCATTTAAAAAAATCATTCAGAAAATTGAATTTAAACTTGTAAAATTTTGGTAACCATGAGCAGCGAAAATCAAAATTTAGGGCTTATGCTTATATAAGCTTAGGGATAGATTTTAGAGATTTTAAACTTTCTTCCTCAACTTCCCAACTTTAGAATTGAAAATTCCTCTGATTTCCTGCTCCGAATTTTCCTCGGTTTCAAAAAATGATCTAATAATTATTTGCAAATGAGGCGTCGAAAATTGAAAAACAACACTATATAGTGGAACGAAAAGGGTATAAAAACAATAAAGCATGATTTAAAAAGGACCCTTTCCGCAATTTCGTATCGGTGAACAGACACTCCGACGTTGAATAACGTGTCGTCAAACGATCGGCGCCGCCCTTCGACCCCATTTACCTCTCCACCTAATCCCCGCTCGGCCTCCAACATGGAAATGGTCTATTCCACGCTGGTTCCGGCCAGGGGCCAGGCCCTAATGGAACTGGTGCCCACGTTGAAGGACGCCCAAAGCGACGGCGGACTCCAGCTTTATTTGTGCAAACAGGTATAGAATGTAGTGTTTTGTGTTTATTAAATAAGTCCTAGGCGCGCCCCATTCAAAATGTAGTCCAATTAGAGCACTAAATGTGTATGAATGAGTTCAAGACTCGTCCCATTTAGAATTTTGTCCAATTAGAGCCCTAAATATGTATAAATCAGTCTAAGGCGCGCCGAATTCAGCGTGTATTCTAAATAGCGGTCTAAATGTGTATGAATGGGTCAAAAGCGCGCCCCATTAAGAGTGTACTCCAATTAGAGCACTAAATGGGTATGAATGAGTCTAGGGTGGCCCCATTCAGAGTGTAATTTAATTAGAGCACTAATGTGTATGAACCAGTCATGCAGTCATATATGTTAACTCGGTTTTATAATAATATTATATAGGGTAATATTTTAAAATAAGCTGTATTTTTTGAAATTATTTATTGTTGTTGTGGCGTAGCCTAAATCTTATCTTCCACAATCAGATTATGCAAAATTTAGGCACTAAAGGTAAACCCAAAGTGGCTGCTGCAGTTTTTTATTGAACAAAAAATAGGGGGGGGCATAACATAACGAATCAATTTGTTTACAATTACTGTTATGTATTATTTTAAAACCAGTTGGTTAAAAATCTCGCCTATTATGAATTTACGATTATAAATCATTAGAAATAAAATTGTTTTGATTGGTTTTTACATAATCACCAATTTTAAATTAGTACACAACTTCATCACCCACGTTTGGTTTGCTTATGAGACAAATCAGAAGAAAAAAGTTTACTTGTTTATAAGCATCAAACTATGTGGATTGGAGCATATATTTTTAAAAATATTTAAGCAATCTTGACTACCTGTTCTCATTGTATACTTAAAAAAACTGATGCAGTTGGTATTTAGGGCTGCGGTCACTCTAGTACCAACCGACTTGTCAAGGACGCCGTCAGCCGCAGCGGGTCTATTCCTAGTAGGGAGGAACCGGACCACGCCTTTGACTCCAGAGCTCGGGTTCATCCGGATTCGGTCGGCGGGTCGGTGGCGGAGTCGGTTGGTCGTTCGCCAGGCTCCGATAACCCGCAGACCCGGACGAGAGGCCGACCGCGGGTGGTGCGCAGCGTGTCGCCGATTCTGCAGATGGGCGACGCGGAGCCGACAGCAGGCAACAGGCAGCGGCAGAGCAGCCGATCACCGGACCAACTCGGATCAGCCCGGCATCAACCCACCCCGGACGTGGTGCTCAATGGATTGCTGGCGCAACAGACCGCCCGGGTATGTATGAATTCACCAGCCTTTATTTTGAACTCCTGTAGACGGTGGGTCTAAATATCTCTCTAGCTTATTTTAGGATTAAAAAACAATTGGATTAGTTTAGAACTTATTTTGTAGATCAGTTGAATAATAGTAACAACTCCGCAATGTTTATTTTAGCTCGTATAAACGCATCTATGAATTCTTCCAATAATAATAATAATCTTTGTATCTTGCAGGATATAGCTTTACAGAACTATTTAACCTGGGTGTTAATATATAAAAAAACTTACTGTAAACTTTTTAATGGAGTAAATAAACTATAATATGTATTATAAAATTAAAAAAAATCCAATCAATTAATAAAAAAAAAATTCAATAAGTAAATTTATTGCACAATTTTTCCAGTAAAACCCTTTCAAATACAACGCAAACATCAATTGTCAAATAAGTCAAAAACAGGCCAAAAACAATGCTGCAATGTTGAATTTTGCTTTGAAACTACATGATTTATTTTAAAAAATGTAAAAAGATAAAAAAATTTTACTAATAAAACTAATATATTAAGTTCTTAACTAATAAACTAAGTTACAAATTTAAAATTTAGTGTAAATCAAACTATGTATGCAGCACCATGAACCTCGCGCTAAGGCGATAAACCACATTTTCATCTGGCTCTTAATCGTAAAACTTTAACTCATATTTTAAACTTTCGATTGCAAACATTCAAAGTACAAATTAAAACTGCTACATTTGTCTTTTGTTAAACCCAAAATCTTTAAAGAAACATTAGATTCTCAAAAAATTACACATGAATCTATACAACTGTATGATTATTTTAGTCGACAGGAGAGCGTCTCTCCTCACCGCATTCACCGCGCAGTAGTGGCAGCGCCTCCCTAAGACGGAAATCCGTCAAATTCCAGCAGGAACCCGGTAGGGATAGTTCCGCTTGCGACCGGGATCACGGTCACAGCGGCTGCGGTCAGCCGAGACAGCCACGCGGTGCCTTGACACCCACTAAACACTATTTTTACGAGCAACCACATCCAGGCCCAGCTTCAAGAATATACAGGTAAACACTTAAAGATTAGCAGTGTAATTGGATTAGGATAATTATTTTACAAAAAAAACAGTGTGCTAGTGTTGAAATTCATTTGAATTAAAATTTTATTTTTGTAATTTAAACTGCTGCTACAATGTATCTGATAAAAAATTGTTCAATATTCTTTAAAGTTTTCTAGTTTTGAATGTGCTTTAAATATTATGAAATTTTCATTACAATAATAGTTAACTGTTTTTAACATAGCTCAAAATATTATGTTGACATTTTTTAACACCAAAAATTATTTTAATTGTTACTTTGATTTTTCCTGAGGCCTATTTCATAAAAATTGCTTGTAATTAATTTACAGCTGTAAATTAATAAGCGTATAGTTTTTTTAATTTTTAAATAAAAAATATATTATAGGTAAAATACTTGTAAATGCAAAGGTAGGTTTTGTTTATTTTTCGCCTACTACCGTATATTAATATTCATTGATTAATAATTAATATTAATATTAATTAATTAATTAATATTAATATATACTACCGTATATTA
This sequence comes from Microlaimidae sp. YZB2_3, assembly GCA_030248175.1. Taxonomy (NCBI): domain Eukaryota; kingdom Metazoa; phylum Nematoda; class Chromadorea; order Desmodorida; family Microlaimidae; species Microlaimidae sp. YZB2_3. The sequence goes on along the minus strand of JASAMX010003572.1, from coordinate 12,472 downwards.
AATTCACGCACGCAACGATTTAACGGTGTAAATCATTTCAATCGCTTACGGCCGTTGATCCTCGCGCTCTGAGCAAAACGAGCGCGTACGAGTGATTAAAGTTATGCGAGTGCTAAAATTATTTTAATACTTAAAGAATGTAAACGCATTCCCGATTTTACCGCCGAAGAAAAGTTGGATCACTGCCGAGACACGGTTTCTGCTACTATTACGCTAATTAGTCGATTCAGTGGGCAAAAAACAGTTCTGAGCGATTATTGGCGTATACAAAAAGGCGAGAGTCGCAATTCGACAAATTTACGTTTAATAAAATTGCGTTCAGAATATAAAAAAATCACAAATTTATAAATTCCGTAAATTCCACAGTTATGTACGTATTTTTAAATTAATAGAATAAAAACAAATTAAGCGCGTTTATTAATTTACAATTTATCCGCCTTTAAGTTAAGGTTGAATAAATAAAGTTATGTAGTTAGTTTCCTATAAATACATCCCAGTTAAATCGTTTATCTTTTCATCAACCCAGATACACTTAGATGATGAGTGGTTTAACTACTTTAGGCGATCAATTGCCAATCAGTATTATTTTTTATACCAAATATATATAATTGGTCATTAAACTGAAATGCTATTGCCTTTGTAGGATTACTTATTAACATCAAGGAAATTTGTAAGTTAGCATCAAATATTAGTGTTATGATTCAAGTATCGACTTTTTCTACATACTCTTATTAAATGCATATTATATAGAATAATTATCCCTGCCTGTGCTCATTTGATATATGTTATTTTTTTCTCCGAATTGGGTGCATATGTTTATGTCCTAAGTTTACACTGTTGTTTTTTTAAGTGATGGAGTTTTACTTGGACAATACTTTCAGTAATGTAGCGGTAGACTATGTTGTTTTCAATAACTATCAATTAACGTTCAGTAATTTTGACTAAAAACAAAAGTAATTTTTTAGAACACTATCGTCAAGTAACTAAATAATAAAACTGTTTTATCAATAAAATTTTTTTTGGGTGTTTGTTTGCTCAAAATTTTGCGAATAGCTAAAAACTTTACGATTTGTGAAAACTCACAGTTCTAAACGTTTTTGGAATTATAAGCAGAAGCTGAGCTGAAGTTTGTGTTATGCATGACATGTAGGAAATTTTTTTAAACGTTTATTAAATTCTTAACTACAAAAATACCGACATAGTTTTTCCTTTAATAAGACATAGTCTTTTGAAATAATTTGACGTGGGTAAAAATACAAACGTTAAATGTCCATAAAACTGTTTTAAATAAAAAAAAAACTTTACTGAGGATATCTTAATTGATCAAAATTCTATTATTATGACTGTTTTAGCAATAAGTATAAATATGTACATCTATTCACGATTTTACCAAATCATTGCGATGTTCAGGGGGCCATGTGAAAGCCCAACACATTAACAGTTAAAAAACATACAAGCAATACGAAACGAACCAAGTAGAACTACATATACATTCGGACAATCGCTCCTAAAGTTTTTATAAACGCAAATCTTATCAAACCTATTTCATTAAGGACAGTTCGCTCCTGGAGAATTCTACTCCTGTTATTGCTACCGCATTCTTAATAACTCGATTCTTTTAAAGTAATTCATTTAGACGAAAATTAATGATTTTTTAGCTATTGTTTGTAAAAATGATGAGTAATCTATACAATGATTTACTTGTCATATAAATGAACCTATATTTTTCGTTAATATCATTTAAAAATAAATGAGCATAACTGAATGCTTAGTTTTTGTGTATTATATTGTAATTATAAAAACAATGCTTATTATATCCATTTAACAATTTTTTATATTTCATCACTAACCAAAACAATTTCTTTAAAAGGCACATAAGCAACGTTAAAATATGAGAAACAACGCATTAAGATTAACAATGAGATGCATATAGTAAATGCATTTTAATAAAGAACAACAGTTTTACTTTGATTTGAAAAAAACTAATAGCTAAACTAAAGATTAATTCTCTCAGGTGAAATAAATGAGTGGTAAAATAACCGCTCGTTTTTTGAGAAAATATCACGTGCAGACAAAATCTTGCGCAATGATGTTGGCTTAATTAATTAAAGTAAATACATCGTTATGAGGTTGAATGCACGATGCGCCAGAATTTTAAGAAAAAGTCCTTCGTTCTTTTCTTTTTTCGATAGTTTCATTTTTATCATTCGAATTTGTTTTCATTTTTTTTCGTTCGTGTACAATATTTATCAAAAACAAAGCACTATAAAAGAATTCTAATCTGGCTGACCTCGTAAAAAATGTATATAATGTTTCTATTATGACGGTTTTTTTAAAACACAAATCTTTTTAAAATTTTTTTTCACAAAATAAATATTATTAAATAATAATAATATTATTCAGTCAATTTTAACCGTTAAAAATGGCCACTTCAGCCGTTTCTGTTACAAAATTTATTAATTTGATAACATTATGTTAGCATAAGATATTTAATCTTCAATACGATTTTATTAAAATCTTTATATTGTGTTGGTATAAATTATTTGAATATTGAATGTCATCGATGTAAGAAATACGAAAAAGTACCACAAAACAGTCCCGTGTTCCGAAAAAGAGTACGCTCGAAACAGTACTGAAACAAAAGAGTACGGCACAAAAGAGTACGGAAACAAAACAGTACTGAGATATTGCGTGCAAGATTTAACTGATTTGACTGATCCAAATGAAAATTTGCATATTAAAGAAATCAATATGCGCATATTAGAGCATTCCGAATTTGTGTTGATTAAAAAAACAAATTTTTTCCTTGTAATCGTGTGTTCTTGAATGCTAATAAAACAGTTTTTACTTTTGCTAAAAATTTAATCGGTTGAAATAATAATCCATGAGTTTTTTTTGTTTTTTAACGAAACTAGAGCAGTTTGTTAATTATGTTCCTGCGCTATTATGCGCTGAAACTATTATGCTTTAAAGAAACGATCATTTAAAGAACAAACTCCAAACTCAAAGCTGTGCTACTTAAATGAATTATTATAAAGCTTATTTTCATCCTCTAATTTAATTTTAAAATGTTCATGTTATTTAAGCCACTTTTTACAAAGTTTTTTTTGTTTTTATCATTGTTTAGAAATTTTGAGTCCGCAAAAAAAAACAAAATGAAATACTGCTCTTTAATTATATGCTAAATTATTTTGGGGGGCTTCGTGTTTATGAAGGTGCTTCAGGGCTCCAAAAACCGCCGTTCCGGTGTCGTAGAATAGATCTTCCCCCATTACAAATCTTCCCCCCCGGAAGATTTATTCTGGTTCACGCTAGAACAGATCTTCCCCCTTCAGAATATTTATTCCCCCCTGTGTTAAAGCATACAGCAGAAATTTGCATAAAATTCTTAACAGAGAGGGGAAGATTTATTCTGGTGTTCACTCTAGAATAAATCTTCCCCCTTGTTATAAATCATGTAAAAAATTTTTGCATATTAAAAACAACATGCTTTTATTGTTTTTTGCGTCATTTCGTTTTTTTTTCTTTTAATAAAAAAGTTCATAAAAAATACTCGAGGTTTTAGATCAAAGAATTTTTAATAAACAAAAAAATAAATTCTATTCTAATCAAACATTTGAGATGTCCGAAATATTTAAAAAAAAACCTGCCTTTTTTAAATTAACACCTTTTGAATGTTTTACTTAAAATTAGGATTTCTATCCTATAAAGCTAAAATGTGAACCCTAAGCAAACCTAAGCAGAAAATTTAAATTCAAAATATTAACCGTTTAAAATATTAAGCAACAAATTATGAAAAAAGTTAGAACTCGAAGGAAAGTTTGGCGGCGCCAGAAAAAATAGATTCTGCATATCTTCGGAAAATATCACTTCCTGATCCTAAGCCTAAGCTAAACCTAAAAATCAACCTAAACAACCACAAAAAATAACAATTTTAAACCTGTTTAATGCTGAATTAACTGCTGAACATGAAGAAGATTTTTTTGTTTTCGTATTGACTTTTAAATAAAAAAAACTAAAAACTTATGGATACTCATAATCTAATTTTTATTTCTTCTTATTTCAATTTTTGTCTATATATTATGCTATATATATGTCTATATATTATGCTATATATACTATATATTTTGCTTCTTATAAAAATAAGAAGCAAAAACTAAAAGGTAAATAATGAATCAAATACTGATCGAAAACAAATTAAACTGGTGTCATTTTTTTCATGTCTTTTTTATTATACTTTGTCTTAAAAATTGATAAACTTAAAAAAAGCCTTTTCACGATATTAATTTTCTTAAAAAAATATTCAGTTTATTTAATTATGGCATATTTTTTACATACTTAAACAAACGAACTAATGCAAACGTATTTTTTTATCTCCGAAAACCAACTAAATAATACTTAATTATTAATGTCAATGCTCAACTAATTTTTGAATTAACAACAATTAAAGCTAAAGTTGATTTATATAAAAATACAAAAAACAAACTATTTGTTTCTAAATGTAACATTTTAACCTTCTGTGTCAAAATTTTGTTTTTAAAAATTGTCCTAACAAATTCTCGCGTATCATTTTTGAAATTTATGCAAATTTTTGAGGGGGGAAGATTTATTCTGGTTTGAACCAGAATAGATTTTCCTGGGGAATAACTATTCTGAGGGAGAAGATCTATTCTTGCGTAAATCAGAATAAATCTTCCGGGGGAAGATCTATTCTAGAGCGCACTAGAATAAATCTTCCGGGGAAAGATCTATTCTAGAGCGCACTAGAATAAATCTTCCGGAGGAAAGAAAATTGGGGGGAAGATCTATTCTGCGACACCGGCGTTCGTTCAAAATTAGAAATGTTTGACTTAAATTTTCGTTTGATAAATTGTTTTTTTTTTAATCAACTAATAAAAAATATTGAGTTCACTTAACACACTTAAACTTAGGTATAGGAAAATTAATCATGTTAACTACGCGTTTCTTTAAGAAACTAGAGAAACTCTTGGAGTTCCAAAGCTACGCCCTATTTTATTTACAAAAAAATTAAAAGTAAAGCTATAGCATATTTTGTCCAGATTGATTTGTTACAAAACAGAAAATAACCCAGCTACCAGTAAGTTTTAAAAATGTAAAAAAATTCAAAAATGTAAAAATAATCAATAAAAGGTACCTTTGGTAGGCGCGGTAAAAGTTATATTTACTTAAATTAAACAACCGAAGAGGCTCACAGTACCGCTTACACTTGCTATGTAATTATAAACAAGAAAAATTCAAAAAGACTTAATTAAATGGTCTATTAAAAATTAAAGAGTTTGTTATATAAAACGCTGCTAAATGATTTTTATTGTAATTAAATTAAGCAGTTGTTAATAATTGTTATACATAGATGGGCAGTCTCCCGGATTTTTGGGGGGTATACCCAACCCCCGAAATTTGGGGGGGAGTGTCCCAAAAATTTTTATGGGGGTATACCTCAAATACCTCATTTTTAGCGTTTTTAGTACTGGGACCCCCCCCCCCCCAAATTTCAGGGGGGTGTCCGGGGTGCCCCCAAATTTTAGGGAGGGGGGTTTCGGCTATAATCAAGATTTTTTGGGGGTATAACCTCAACCCCTCCCCCTGCCCACATATCTAACATTAAGTTACTTCTTTAGTACTTTTTTGTGCCAGTACTATTTTGAGTCAAACTCAGACTCTGAAAACGTGAATACATTACTATTTTGTGTCAGTACTCTTTTGTACTGTTTTGCAGGGTCGCGTGGTGTGGCAAACGCAATTCACACAGGAATCTTATGTGCCGTACTGTTTTTTGACAGTACTGTTTTGTGGCGTACTGTTTCGTGCGTACTCTTTTGCGCAACCCGGCACTGTTTGTTGGTACCGTTTCGTACAGTAATCTTATGCGTCGGCCCCTTTTAAGTTCCCAAACCTAGATTGATCATATTTATGATTAGAAACAAAGTTTTTATACGAAATTAACAAGGGTTGTGTAGTTGTTACCAGACACGTTTATCAGATTGGGGGAGCGTCTGCCAGTGTCTCAGCCGGAAAATTGCGGCAAAAGAAACACGTGTTTTTTTGAAATATGCTTAAAATCGTCATCTAACAATAATAATGATAGGGACATCGTTTTAAACTTTTATATAATTCGTTTGTTATCCTTAATTAATTAGACGTTTGTTATATCCCAAAATTTTATTCATAAACAAAAATAATTTTACATTCAGGGTATTTTTATGCCCTGCGTGCACCTGCGAAAAACGTTTTGTACGCTGGGATCTGGATAGTTTTTGGCTAAAAACCGCCAAAGTGATTTTTTTTTATTAAAATATTTTTAAAAATATAGTTTTAAAATGCCTCTTAAGTCAATCAAGTGGTATAAATATGATGATTTTAAAAAAAAGAAGATTTTTTTTAAATTTAAGGATGCAGATGTTTCAGAAAACTAATTAAAAACCTATAAAAAAGTCATTCAACTACAATCATAGGTCACCGAAGGGGGGGGGGTTGGGGGGGCCACCCCCCCCTACGGCCTCTGAGACCTATCCCCCCCTAAGGCCCATTTTTGACCCCTCCCCCCCCCTTCGACCCCTTGAACCCCTGACCCCCCCTAAGGCCCATTTTTGACCACCCCCCCCCCCCCCGACAATCCCAAAAAATGCTTAAAAAATGGTCAAATTTCGTCAAAAAATTGTCAATTTTGTTAAAAAAATGGGTAAAAACACCCCAACCACCCCCGGGTTATTTTTATAAACAAAAACACCCCGGGGTGTGACCCCCCCCCTGGAGGTCAAAAACCTCCACACCCCGGGGTGTGGACCCCCCCTGAGCCGTCGAAGGTCGGTGACCTATGACTACAATTTAACTAACAATAACAAAACTCATTCAGCAAAGGAAATCAAAATATTTTTTTATTATAACTATTATAAAGAAATGAGAAGTCTTGTTATTTTGTATTGATTGAGCCTTTTTAATAATGGTTTTAAATTAAAAAAAGTCATCTGCTCTACTAAATCCATGAAATTCCATGAATAATTTTTTTCCCTAATTTGCTAAAGCAGTTTATTACGTTAAAATGGATTTGTCTTATAGTAGTTGTTGTTCTTAGTGGCTTTTAGCGATTTTGGGGGAAAAAGCTCATACAATATTCTGAAACATGAAAAATAACTAAATTAGCTTTGAATTTTTGTTTTTAGTCATTTTGACCATTGAAGTTTAACTAATTTAAATTTTCGTTCACGTTTTTGGCATTACACTGTATTATTAATGTTATTTTTTCCACATACTTCACGCAATTTTGCTCAAAAACCATTTTTTTTGGATGTGTCCACGTTTTATGGAATTCCATGATAATTTAACAACACGGCGGCGCCTATGTGAAAAAATTTTTCATGGAGTTTTATACATTTTTTTAATAAAAAATATGTGAGGCTACTACTATAGTAAATTCTACAACCAAATTTCTTGGAAAACTTAACTGCAATGTTACTAAAGTTATAAGCAAATCTAAAAAAGTTAAACTCAAAAATAACTAAAATACAGTATTAATCACAGTCACACACAAAATGTGTTTATACTAAAATGTATTATTGATGTTTTATGAAATTGTTAAGTCTGGCAGGATAATTAATAGGTTTACTTGTTATACTGTAAATGCACCACTCTGTTGTCATCAAGAAAGCGTTTATAAAATCCGGAAAGCGCATCGCTACTCACTTCTTGTGCAGACGAAAGATTTTTAGCCTTCATCTCCGTTTCTATAAATTGATTCTTTGCCTATAAATAGTATGCAAGGTTAGGTTTCGCTTTAAAATCAGTTTTTCATCGCTTTTTTGGTTGTTAGTGTTTTTTTGTGTAAGTATCCGCTAACAAAACAAAATTAAAACTAAAAACACTAAATGTGAAATAATTAAGCTACCAAAATTTTTAATGACGCGTTCGGTTCTGTCGGTCAACTGTTAAAATATTATGCTCTATTTTTTGCTTTTATTTCAAGTTATTTACTAGCCGATAATTCCTTTTAGTTTACCGGTATTCTAACTCGATTTTAATGTTCTAATATAATGCACAGATAGCAGAATATTTGGAAAAGGTGTGTCTATCGTCATTTTGATTAAGTTATAGATTATAAATTCACGTAATGCGAAAATAAGTTTTTTTTTTCTAAACTGCGTAATCTCAAATGGTTGAAATTTATGTGAGCATCTTTTTTTAGCTTAAAGGTGTAAAATAGCAAGGGACTTAAATTGCAATTTTTATTGATTAAATAGGTGCCTAAAGTATACATGTTAAGGCAAATAATGTATTGAACACCAACAGCATTGCTTTCAGTTTCGGATTATTTTTTTCAACCATATTCGTAATGTTCTTCCTTCCAATATCATGGGCCGGTGTCGCGGGATATCTTTTCCCCCCGGAAGATCTATCCCGGTAAAAAGCCGGGATAGTTCCCCCCGGGAAAAACCATCCCGCTAAAACACCGGTTAATTCTTTCCCTCCTCGGTAAATTCTTTCCCCCCGGAAAGACTATCCCGGTTAAACACCGGGATATTCTTTCCCCCCTCTTTTTTATATTGTTGTTCGTTTGTTATGAATTTTAGCTTGGTTTTAAGGTTTTGCTTGGGCTGCTTAGGGAAACTAAGGTTTAAAATGGTTGAAATAGTTCATGAGTTTTATTTCAATAATTTTATGAATGTATGAAAGTATCATGATAACAAAATAATCATTTTAATTTAATGACGTGTTTTTGAAGAATGCGCAGAATTAATATTATAAACTTTATGCAAATTTTTGAAGGGGGGTAAGAATATACCAGTAAAAACTTTCCCCCTGATTATAACGCTAAAATAGAAAATTACAAACAAAATTAAAATCGTGAGTAAACATGTTTTAATGGAATTTATTACACACAAATTGGTATTTGAGCTAATAAAGGTACAGCTATTCAACTTATTTTTAAAAATTCCAAGTTTATAGATTTTAAAATTAAAAAGCATGGGGGAAAATCTATCCCGGTATATTCTTTCCTCCGGGGAAAGAATTTACCGATGGGGGAAAGAATATCCCGGGACAGTTTTCCGGGGGGAAAAACTATTAAGGGATAGTTTTTCCGGGCGGAAAAATTTTTAGGGGGGAAAGAATATCCCTTGACACCGGAACTCCAGCCATTCAAAACGGCGGAAGCTACGCAGTTTGCATCTTACATGATATTTAAAGCTTAGTTAAGCTTATAAGTTTGAAATATATTTTATGTTATTTTATCCGCATTTTAAAACGATTTTTATTGTTTTAATAAGTTCTCTTATTTTTTTAAAACCAATAAAAATGGCAAAAAGAAGAAAATGTCTGACAAAATCATCTGGGTCGGATCCGCTTCGTTTCATTCCAGGAAAAAAATTACAGCGAGCTTCGTTTCAGTCCTACTTCATTTCAGTCCTGCTTCGTTTAAGTCCCGCTTCGTTTCAGTCACCTTTGTACTACAATTTTCTAAGCTTATTTGATTCATTTTGCATTGATTTAAGAATTTTAGGATTTTTTTTATTTATTTAAACTATTTTTAGTTTTTTAGCCCGTTTAGTTTACTGTAATTAAAGGAGCACTGTCACAAATTAAATTTCTATAACGCCCTGAATGGACTACTCTTTTAATACAAAACCTTAATCTTAATCTAGACGTCAAAACTATTTTTAGTTTTTTGGCCCATTTAGTTCATTGTAATTAAATGAGAACTGTCGCAAATCAAATTTCTATAATGCCCTGAATGAACTACTCTTTAATACAAAACTACTCTTTTAATATTAATCTACCTCAAATTAAATATTTTGGTGTTTAAATATTAAAGGTAATTAAATAGGTAATTAAATTGGTAATTAAATATTAAAGTGCCCAAAGGACAAAACAAAAACTCTAATTTTAGGTGTTTTAAAGGCGTTTTCATTGATTTAAAAACGCAAAAAACGCTGCCAGATTGCCCAAAATCGAACTTTTTGTTTCTGTCCTTTGGACACTTTGCACGAAGTATTTCCTAGGCTTTAGTGACTTTCTCGGACCTCTGGAGCTCCGTCCTTTTTTTTGTATAAATTTTATGAATAATTGAAAAGTAATTCCATAGATTATTTTGTGAAAATCTTTTTGGAAACTATTTTTTTAAACAATAAAAAGGATCATTAAAAAGCAAATAGAATATTTTTTAACATAATTGAAGCTAAAATACATAAGTTTTAAAGCGCTCATTTAATGGTGTGTGCTGCGGAGATATCTTCGTCTTAAATGGCTGAAGCTCCAAAGCATGATATTGGAGGTTCGGAACATCACACAGTGTGTATGTATATAAAAGTGTGTTATTTCGTATTTTTTACAACAACCGATGATCGAAATGAACGAAAATTTAAAATTCTTAGTTTGTTTGATAGTAAGACAACTTCCCAGATTTTTTTTGGGGGGGGTATACCCAGAAATGTAAGAAAAGTAAGGCCTGTGTATTTTAGGGGGGTATCCCTCAAACCCCAATTCGTAGTGTTTAAAACTGGAACCCTCAAATTTTAATAAGAAATCCTGGGTGTAATCAACAAAATTTTTACCAAGTTAAATTTTAATTCCAAACTTTACGGTCTCCAACGGCCCTAAAACTACTTAAAATTTCTAATAAATTTTAAGTAATTTAGTTTTTTATGTTTTTTTTTTGGATTTGCTTCGATCGATGTGAAGCATTAAACTCTGCATGACATAACACTCTTTTAATAAACTTCTGTTGTAACAACTCAATAAAAATTTGTATGAATAAATAAAAACAAAAAGCTTTTTATAATCTTTTTTTGGACACATTAATTAAATTTAATTCAAAAGCCTTCTTTTTGAACATGCGATAATTATTTATTACACACGTGTTACGTAATACATAACATCCGGGGATTAAGAAAACAAAAAACAACAGCTGCTGAACTTTAGGGCTGGTTCATACTTATTACAAAACGTCCTTTGGACAAAGTCCAAAGGACTTTTGTCCTTTGGACTTTGTCCAAAGGACAAAATCCAAAGGGAAAAGTCCAAAGGGAAAAGTTCAAAGGAAAAAGTCCAAAGGACAAAATCCAAAGGACAACGTATTCATACTTTTGTCCTTTGGACTTTTCCCATTGGATTTTGTCCTTTGGACTTTGTCCAAAGAACAAATTCTAAGTGGCGTTCATACTTCGTCCAAAGGCAAAAGTCCAAAGGACGTTTTGGCTTTTATAAAATTGTCCTTTGGACTTTGTCCAAAGGACGTTTTGTCATAAGTATGAACCAGCCCTTAGGCGAGTAAATCGATTTTTTAATTATGCAAATATTTTGCACAAAAAGACTGCACGCACGAAAATGATACAAGTTGATGAATTTATTTTCCGCCAGGACTGAAACGAAGCGGGACTCAAACGAAGCGGAACTGAAACGAAGCTCGCGGTGATTTTATTCCGGGACTCAAACGAAACGGGCCTGAAAAAAAGCAGATTCATCTGGGTTTTCTGTGTTGGGTTTATTCTCTAATTATTCATGAAATCAGTGCAAATACTGCGAGGCTATGAAAAGAAAAGCTCCAAGGAATATCATTGGTGCATAGCATATGCGATAGAGCCGATTTTTTAAGTATACATAATCAAATCTGGTATCAACAAAGCTTTTAATAAGTTTAGTTATAAACTAAACTTGTTCTGATAAATATTAAATTTACAAGTTTAGTTATTTAAAATATCTCAGCAAAAATAACAAGGAAAATCTCCGACTACATTTATTCAGTTCCACTTACAACTTAAAATCCCTTAAAGATGCGACCCGTTAAATATTTGAATTTTATGATTTCTTCTTGATAACGACAAAAACAAGGGGTAATGTTAATTAGGAAAATTAGGTACTTAACTTTCTGATTAGGCTACTAACATTTGGGGATTGAATACATTAGATATTGAACAATTCGCGTGATATATGTGATAAACAACAACATTCTTGCTTATTATATCTTTGAATAGGCATTATTATCTTTAACAAATAAAATATAAATAAGTCTATAACCAGACTTGTGCACGGTTTGAAAATGCCCCCCCCCCCCCCCGCTTTATTGGAGGATTTGCCTCCCTCCGTTTTATTGCCCCCCCCCCCACGGAAAAATGAAAAAGTACCCAAAAATTATGACGTCATTTTTTACCTAATATGACGCCATCATTGCCAAATTTTCACAGTTTTTAGCCTATTTCAATGCAATTTAAGCTATTTTAGACCTATTTTTACCTTATTTTCGCTTTTTTTGTCCCTTTTTTTTCCCTTTCCCTTTCTTTTTTTTTCTTTTTTCTTTCCCCTCTGCTTGCCCCCCCCCCGTTTCAAAAAAGTTGCTTTCCCGTTTTGGAATTGCCCCCCATGCCCCCCCCCCCTTTTTTTTCTTTTTTCTTTCCCCTCTGCTTGCCCCCCTCCCCCGTTTCAAAAAAGTTGCCCCCCCCCCGTTTTGGAAATTCCCCCCCCA
>JASAMX010003569.1:5000-51116 GCA_030248175.1 Microlaimidae sp. YZB2_3 | reverse complement strand
ATGGTTCGGTTAGTACTGCGAGGCAATATGGCGCTAAGGCTGCATGGCTACGTCCAGCTGGCGTGGATCCAAAAGTGCAGCCAGGATAGGAACAGCAAGAGAACACTGGCAAATACCTAAAACCAATAGCTTCAGTGATGGGGCCCTTTGAATGTCAACTCGAGCTCGATGCAACTGTACTGACCTGAAGAATAACAGCAATAGGAACGGGAATGGGATTTGTTTGTTTGATTATTACGAAGATTTTTCAAAAAAAAACAATAAGCAAATAAATTATTTTATTGATTTAAACCAGTTAGCTTGCCCGGCCAGGTTCGTTTTCCCACAATTTGCTCCCTGGACAATTCGCTCCCAATCGCTTTTTGGGAAAATGAATTTTAAAAATTGGTAAATCAGCCCAACTATTCTGTAGTTGTTTTAGTAATCGTTTCTTTAAAAAAAAGTATTTTGTTTTTCAGGACGATTTATACCAATTCGAATTTTTTAAATCGCTTTGTAGCGCTTCCTTCGCTGATCAAGCTCAATGACGATTAAAAATGGCTGTCAAACATTATACTCAAAAAACAATTCACTTCCAATTCTGCAGGCACAATTTTAAATTAAAACATCCTTTCCACTCCCGGGACACAGTTGAAAAAATAATTGAAATAAATTACCAATGTATGTGCAATGGTACAAAAATTGAAAGCTTGCATTAACAATTTTGTGCAAATAAGCTTATTTTTAAGAAACAGTACGGAATGCTGGCGCAGTTATGAACAGATATTATTAAGGTGTTTGCAAAAATACCTTTTCAAAAAATCTTTTAAAAAATCTATTATTTTCAACATTTGGCCAGTTTTCAAACTTTTAAGATTTTTTTGTTTTTTGTAGTTTTATTTTAAGCTCTTCGCTTTAAACTTTGTTGTAATCAATTTAAAAGTGTTTCTAAAGATAATTATTAAAGATATTATGCAAAATGCATTTTCCCTTTATTAATAAACCTTTGAACCAAGCAAAAGTTGTTTGCTTTTTTGTTTTAGATTAACGTAGCACTAATTTTTTTAGTATGACAAAAGGAGGCACATAAATCAATATCAAATCAAAACAAAGTGAAAAACATCTAAATATAGTTGCTAAATATAGAATTTTGGTTTATCGTTTTTTGATATATGGTGTTTTTTTTACAAATATCCTAAAGCAAAAAATGTGAAATTCATACGAGAGTTATATTTAAAAAAAAAAGATGTTTCTTATACGTAGTTCGTTTTTTTTTAAAAAGAAAGTTTTGGTTTTCTAAATTTTAATACCGAGAATTACAGCAAACAAAACACAACAAAACATGATGGCTCGTAGACAATATTTTTATATTGTAGCCTAGTTTAATATTTTCTAAAAATTATCAAAAAATAACAAGTTAAACAAAAATTTAAATTTAAACCAAATTTTAAACAAGAATTTTTTTTGCAAGAAAACAAATTGCCCCTACAAAAACAGACTTAGAATTACGCTTGGGAGAAAACCTTGTGAGCCAGGAATGAAGATCAAAGAAATACAAACGTAAGAAAATGAGTTGTGCATGGAGCGAACTGTCAGTAGGAGAGCAATTGTCCAGGGAGCGAATTCCCATATTGAACTGGTTTGTAAAAATTGTGTTTATAAAGAATACAGAAGCGAATTCGACCAGCGAAGCTGTAGGGAGTGAGAATCTGCAGAGGCGAATGGCGTCCCTGGGAGTGATACGGAAGCGAATTGTCGAGGCGATTTGGTGAAAGCGGTGGACCCGGGAGCGAGTTGTAGAAAGCAATATGCCAATTTTTCTGCAATTCCTCCTTTTCTGTGTAAACTCAAAACGCAAGGGTTATTAAAAAGCGAACTGTCCAGGGCATGAATTGTCCAGAGAGTGAATGGTCCTGGGAGCGAATTGTCCCGGAAGCGAATTGTAGGGAGCAGATTTGTCCTGAAAGCAATTAGCCGGAGGCCATTCAGAAGCAGATTGTCCCAATTCGTCTGACTCGGCCTCCCTTACTGTGTGAACTCAAAACGCAAGGGTTATTAAAAAGCGATTATTTTTTCCCTTTTTGTCTGGCCAATGCTGTAATGGATAGCACTCCGCAGTCGACTTTGTCAGAATGTGATTGCCTTGTTTTTGTCTGTACATTGTTTTTTGTTGTTTAGTATATTCGATCTATGTTGGATAGTTTGTGAGAGTTGTGTTTGTGGGTAAAGTGTTTTGTGATGTGTTGCTTCCAGATGTTTGCTCTATGTTGCTAGGTGTAAGGCAATATTTTTTATACATTAGTTTAATGACGTTAAGTTTACTAAAGACTATGAAATAAAAAAACCCCAGTGAAATATGCTTATTTAACACGTGCGTCGTTGTCTTGATATAATTCCGCTTACAAACCACAATACCTATTTTTGTTTTCAGTTTTAATACGATTCCAAAAAATCAAAACTAAGTCAAAAAATCATTATCATACTTAGACATTATGACACTCTGTGAGTTATGCATCTAATGTGACGGCCCAAAGTCAAGGCGAATATAACCAGGCATAAGGGCCTAATTTCCGCTTTTTTTGTCCCTTTTTTCCCTTTTCCTTTCTCTCTCTCTTTTTCTCCTTTTTTTTCTCTTTTTTCTTTCCCCCCTGCTTGCCCCCCCGATTTTTATCGCCCCCCGTTTCAAAAAAGCTGCCCCCCCCCGCGCCCCCCCCCCATTTGAATTGCCCCCCGCGTTTTAACCCCGGGGGGGGCAGTGCACACGTCTGCATCCAGTTGAGGATTCACTGTGGCTGAGTAGTCTCCACAGACTCTGATCTTTGGGCGTTGCTCTTTCTTTAATTGAGCTTTGCAAACTGAGATTACTGGAGTGCCACTATCATTGAACTGTGTGGGCTTCCACACACCTTTGGCAAGTCCTTCATCATAGGCATGATTGAGGCCCTCCTGAATCTCAAAAGGCACTGGTCTTGCCTTGCAAAAGACAGGTTTAGCATCGGGTTTAAATTTGACCTCCAACTCAAAATCCTTCAGGCAACCCAATTCTGGTTTGAAGACATCTGGAAATGCCTTGCATAACTGCTTGCAGGCCTCTGGCAGTGACCTGTCTGCAGCATAGGTAGACAGCCTCTCGGATTTTGGGGGGGTATAAGGGGGGGTCAAATTTTAAGAGGGGTGTCCGGTAAGACCCAAATTTTGAAGGGGGGTGTACCCAATATTTCCGCGCTGCCTTAAAATGGGCTTAAAACGCGTAAAAAAACGTAAAACAAGCTTATAAATGCTTTAAAACTGTGTAAAATTAAAATAAGACCTTATTTCAACTTATAAATTTTATTTTTTAATTTTTTTAATAATAGGTAATGTGTTTATATATTCTTAGAATTAGATTAGAAATCATAGTTTTTTTTAATAATTATGTAATAATAGAATAGTAATTATATTGTCTTGATAATAAAGTGAAGTATCACAAACTTTTTAATCCATAATCTTATATTTAATTAAAGATTATATACATACATGGGCGTAGCCAGGGGAGTCTAGACCCCCTTTTGGGTCGGCAAAGGGAAAAATTTAGAGTTCGACCCCCCTTTTGGGTTGTCATTGTCAAGGATAAAAACTTGGGGGTCTAGAACAGTGGCGTGCCCAGAATTTTATTGGGGGGGGGGCGGCCTGGGGATGGGGGGGGTAAATTCTAACCCTGAAGGGGGAGTCTGGGGGGCAAGAGCCCCCCAGTAATGGGGGGTCTGGGGGCGAGAGCCCCCAGCGGGGTTAAGGGGCAGAGCCCCTTGTCAGGGGGGTTTGGGGGGCGGAATGCCCCCCGGGGGAAAAATTTTTAATTTAAGACACTAAAAGACACTAGAAATTTTAATTCCAGATGATATTTATTACAAAATTTAAGGTTTTTTATCCTTTTACATTTAAAACAGGTGTTTAAATTGTTAATAAAAGGTTAATAATGTTTAATTAATGTTTGTTGAATAATAGGAAAAAAAATGAAGTATATGACATAAACAAGGTAGGTAATAAAGACTTCACGCGAAGCGTGGAAAATTTTTTTAGTCCTTTTATAACGCTTAAAAATTTTTCTCCGGGAGGCGAATTTGGGGGGGGGGGTGTCCCCGGGTACCCCAAATTTAAAGGGGGGTGTCAGCAAAATCCAAAATTTTTGGGGGGGATATAACCCCCCCCAACCCCCCCTGCCCACCTATGGTCTGCAGTATAATCCTGCTTGATCGCATGGACAGTAGTAGTACTGGATCTATTGTATAATGATTCCAGCATTCCATCAATAAATATTCCCAGTTGGTAAATAGCAGTTCTTCCCAGTAGGTTCAGCTTTGGAACTCGGCAAACGACGTAGGGAAGTGGCAGAGTGTTGGTGTGTGTGCCAACACTTGTGTCCAGGACACAGGTTCCGAGAACTGGTATGTAATGCTTTGAGGCAGCAGATTCATAGAGTTTGTTTTGTACTGGTTTCAGCTCTGGCTTTCCCAACTTCTTCCATGTGTCATTGGAGATGAAATTTTCCCCTGCCCCAGTGTCCATTTCCATCTTCACAGTTTGATTATTCAACTGGAAGTCACAATGTAGCTGAGGAATAGAAGGGACCATTTTGTGCACAGACTTGACTCTGTGTGCAGATTTGGCAACCCCAGATTTGTTCTGTGCATTCTTCTTAGAAAGACATACAGCTTCAATATGCCCCTGTTTCTTGCAATAATTGCAGGTAGCAGTTTTGAAGCGGCAGGTATCAGCCTTGTGATTGGCCTTTCCACAGCAAAAACAGGAACTTTGTTTAGTAGGTCCCAAGTGCTGGCTCACAGCTGGTTGCTTGATTCCAGCCATGTTGTTTGTAGCAGTCTTCATGTGCAGTTTTCCAGACAGGATTTTCTTGACAGGTTCAGCCTTGGAACCATAGACAGTCTCCTTGGCCACCTTGGCAATATCTTCTGTTTCAATGGTCAGTTCTATGGCTCTGGTGAAATTGAGCTCATCATCCTTAATCTTGAAGAGAGCTTTTAGAACAGCCTCATTTCCCACTGAGCAGATGAAACGAGTTCGCAAGGCTTCATCTTGTGGGTCATTGATAGAAGCAAAATCGCAGGTAGCAGCATCCTGACAAATTCTGGTTGCCAATTCCTGAATGGTTTCTCCTGGTTTCTTTTTGGTGTTTGACCAATACTGGCCGTTTTGGGTCCCCCGCTTCTCTGTTCGCGGCCAAAAGTGTGTTCTGTTTTTTTTTGTTTTCGCATCTTCTTTGCTTTTTGCTTTTGTCTTTTTTCTTTTGCCTTTTTTTCCTTTTTTTTCCTTTTTTCTTCTTTTTTTTTCCCTTTTCTTTCTTTTTTTTTCTTTTTCTTCTTTTCTTCTCTTTCTTCTTTTTCCCTCCCCCCCCCCCCCCCTCCCCCCCCTCCCGCCCCCCCCCCCCCCCCCCCCCCCGTCGCCCCCCCCCCCTTCCCGGGGGGCGGTGCCGGTCTGAATACTTAAAACGCTCTCGAACAATGAAGCGTTTAGGGTCAAACTGGTCCTTCATAAATTCTACAATTTCTTCCATTGTGAGTTCATTGATGTCCTTAGGAGGCGTCTGTTGAGATTGCAGATTTGCAAGAAGCTTGTAGGTAGTGGCTGATTGATTTGTCAGAAACACTTGAGCTCATTTTTCAGCTGGGATAGAGTTTGCCCCAGTGAAAGTCTGGAACCGAGCCCAATAATCAGTCCACAGTTCAGCAGTAGAATCAAACCCAGGGAAGCTAGGGATGGTGGCAGCAGTTGGAGAGGCCCCTACTGCTAAACCAGAAACACCCTTAACTGAGAGTGTTTCCATCAGTTGCTTGGTTTCAATCCTATACTGTTTGAGTTCATTCATAAGAAGTAATTCTCTCCTATCTGCTTTTTTTCTCTGGATCTCCATTTGCTCTTGAAGCAGCTTAATCAGTTCATTAGTTTGGGACATCTGTGCAAGTGACTGTAATTACACTAGAAAATAAGCAGGTAATCTTGGTAATCTGGGTGTCAGACCAGGAAGGTAGCAGCAACAGTAGCAAATACAATGGAAGATCTTGCTTGTCACGCCAGTAAATCCTTGTTGTGTTTTCGGTGGCGATGTACACAAAAGGATTCCACAACAGTAGTTTATTTGCTAACAAGAACAGATAAACAGCAGCAGTAGCAAGTAGCACAAGGCAAAGCAGTAGTATAGTACAGGCAGTATATAGCCAGAAGAGCAGTAATGGCAAAGCACAAAGAAAGGCAAATATACACAACTATAATCAGGAGCTAACAGGCCCCATTTATATACCAGCAAAGCATGCTTCCAGAAGCTGCATTGTTTCTAAGCCTAAGCGAAACCCAAAAATCAAATAAAATTGTAATATAATTGATTTTTATTAAAATAAGTTAGTTTTTAAAAAATTATAATTTTTTCACAACTTAATTTTGGTGGGTATTTGAACGGTTATTGAAAAATTGGTTGCTACCATGAAAAAAATAAAAGTATATTTACAACTCCCAGACACTTGGTAATACAAAACAAATTTATTACTTTGATTAAAGGCTTGATAAAAAAAATTTCTTAATAACATAATATGTACATGCCAAAAAAGGGCGATTTTTGAGTACAAATTGGCTCATAACTTTTTTTTAGAATCTCAAATCCGAAAAATAACCACAAAAATGAGGTCTACGTGTTTGATTTATGCTATAAAAATGTTTTAAAATTTGTAATTACTTTTGAATCGGTCAAATCAAATTTTGGTACACGTATGAAACTTGTACCGTTTACCACTGCTGTAAGAATTTTTCAAATTGATACAATGTTTTGGCACAAACTTGTGGTTCACTTAGCAAATTCCATTTATTTGTGACTCTATTAAAGAAACTGTATTTTTTGCAATTTAGCTTACAATGTTTAATTTTGATCTTTTTTGAATGCCCCCTACTTAGATTTTTATTAATCATAAAATATTTATCTGCATTTAGATTTACCGAACCATTTATTATCTTAAATGTTTCAATCAAATCTATTTTATCTCTACGTTCTTCTAAAGTCTCCAATTGGAGTATGCTTAATCTATCGTTATATCCATTATCAGGCATATTACATCTTTTAAGTAATCTTTTAGTAAGTTTTCTTTGGGCTTTTTCTATAATATATTTATCTTTATTCATGTAAGGATTCCAAACAGGACTGGCATATTCTAAGACTGGGCGGACAAAACTTTTATAGGCAGTGAATATATAACTTTTAATTGATTTTGATTTGAAACATCTAAAAATTAGTAAATCCTTTACTAATTTAGTTTTAGGTAAATTCTTATTATTTAAGTAATAATCCGTTTGATTTTCATATTTTTTATTATTTATATGTAGAACTTCACATTTATTTTCAGACAGACATAGTTGCCAGTCACAAGCCCATTTAAAAATTCTGTTCAGATTATTTTGTAATTTAATTCTATTGTCAGATATCTCTGAATAACTAGAATAGACTTTGCATCATCTGCAAATAGCCTAATCAGAGTTTTGTAAACAATTGACAATATCATTGATATAGATTGAAAAAAGGAATGGTTCTAAAACAGAACCCTGTGGTACCGAGCTACTAACTGGGTAAGAATCAGAAATAGTATCATTTATTATTATTTTCATTTCTCTATTTGTCAGAAAAGCTTCTATCGAATTTAGCAGCTTTTCAGAAATCCCATATATATTTTCTTTATACAAAAGTTTTTGATGTGACACAGTATCAAAAGCTTTTGCAAAGTCCCGATATATCATGTCAACAGATTTTTTTGTCATTAACAGCTGTAGTCCAATCGTTGTAAGAATCAAGGAGTTGTGTAATTGTTGAGCTTTTATCTTTAAAACCATGCTAAAGATGAGATAATATGTTTTGGAAAAAGATAGAAAGCTCATACTTTACAATTTGTTCCATGATTTTACAACAATAACAAGTTAGTGAGATTGGACGGTAATTTTTCTTTTCACATTTAGTGAATTTTTTATAAACTGGTGCGGTAAAAGCAGTTTTCCAGTCTTGTGGAAGTGAACTTGTGTTGTTGTTGTTGTTGCATATGCATTACCTGAAACATATCTTCCCTAAGCAGATTATGCAAAGGGTAGGCGCTAAGACAAGCCAGGAGGGGCAAAAAAATTTCACCCCCATGGTTGAGACTTGTGTTAAAAGATTTTTGAAAAATTTTTGAAAGTGGTTCTGCTAAACTAAAGACATTGATCATGAATAAAAATATGCAATTTATAATACCCTTGCTTCTCCGTTTATACCTAAAATATAGGACAACGTTTAATCTTAGCTCTTGGTTTTAATAAAATAAATATGCCAGACGCGGTGTTGCAACTTAATAAAAAATTTTATAACTTTTTCATGTGAAAAAACAAATATTTTGAAATAGCGTTTGTGCTGCATTATAATTAAAAAATGCCGTATAAAAAAAGTGCGAATAATGCGCTACTTGTAAGAATTTTAATTTTTGAAAGTTTTTAAAAAATTTTAATATAGAAGCGAAATAATTTAATTCCTTAAATGGTGTAAAAATTTTTTGATTCATTGTTTCTTTTTCCTGAATTTTCTTTACCACAAACAATAGTAAGCTTTTAAACTTGGTGCATTTATTATAGTGACAAATTTCCTAGTTCACCATCACTATTTAATGCCAAATTTTGACGCTAAATATATAAGTTACAAATAAAAAACATAAGATTAAATAAACGTATACCCATCTCTTTCTTCTCTTTCCGTTTGTGCTCTAGATCGTGGCCTGGGTATGGTGGTGCTGGAAGTTGGATGGTCGAAAGTGTTGTGGAAGTAGTTGGGCCGGTCGCCGGGATAGTAGGACTAAAAATAATGTTTAAAATTTATTTAAGTTAATTGAATTATATTATGTATTAATTACAATATTTAATTTAATTTATAATAATGTTTATCAATTTGGTTAATAATGCAAAAAGATATTTGGAAACGTACTGGCTTTAAACCAACAGCCCTCCATTTGATTAAATATTTAAAAAAACGTCTTGAACATAAAATCATTTACAAACTATTTTGAGGGTCAAAAAATAAAAAAAATTGAATAAAATTTAAATGTGGTTCCAGAACGCAGCAAATGGTGATTTTGTTATCATGACAAAACTCATTAACTCATGGAATTATCATGATAAAACTATAAACAACATTAGCTTTTAAACTGATAAAACTTAGTTTCCCTAAGCAGCCCAAATAATAATTTTATTGGTTTAACTTTAATGGTGTTGTCTTAAAGAAAGCTGAATTACATACGTAGTAAATAGCATAAATTTGCTAAAATGATATGTGCATTTAGCTTGTACGTTTAGAAAATAAACAAAACAAACAAAACACCTTTTGTGGGTGCGGGACGAAAGTCGTCAGG
The DNA here is from genome assembly GCA_030248175.1 of Microlaimidae sp. YZB2_3. Classification (NCBI taxonomy): domain Eukaryota; kingdom Metazoa; phylum Nematoda; class Chromadorea; order Desmodorida; family Microlaimidae; species Microlaimidae sp. YZB2_3. Next base: position 41,733 of record JASAMX010003569.1, on the reverse strand, counting down.
CAAAAACTGAATTTAACTTTAGAATAAACATTTTTTAAATAAAAAATTATATGCAAATTTTACTTCTTGAGACGGGTGAACCATTCCGATTTCTTCCGCCCTCCGATCCCCGTCATAGGAAAAACTGTTGCTTGCTGTGGCTAAACGTCTACCATCTGAATTTAATCGCTTCTTTCGTTGCCTCTCCACTGGCACGTTACTCTGAAGTAACAAAAAATTCTAAATATTGTCTTTTGTTCTGTATAAACACTTTCTTAGTAATAAATTAACATTTAAAAGCCTACATAATCCATTAATTCTGTAAAGTTATAATGTTATGGTGCGTATTGACTTGTTCTGAATAATGGTTTTTTAGTGTATGAAAGAGGGTACAATACAGCTAGCGTCAATCATATGTAGGAAGGAAATTGAGAAACAGCGAGCGACTAGTACATTTTACGGTTTGAAACATTTCAAATATTTATTGGTTTAATATCTCGACTTCTTCCCTTCAAAATTTCTTTAATTTTTCTTAATATTACAAAAGCAAAAGCATTTTTGAGGATTTTTAGTTTTTTGCCGCTTTGTAGGTACGGCGCTGCTGGCGCGCTTAGTTTCCACATTTTTAATGATTCAATTACAGAAAATACTTTATTTAAAAGTTTGGAATGGACTTTTTAAAATTAATTTTTAAATTTTAAATAATTTTACTATCAAAACATTAAGAAAACCCCATGTAGGCCGGAAATTAGTTTCAAAGCACTAATTTCAACTTTATTTTTGCTGATTCAAAATCATTGTTCACAAAAATACTATTTTAGTGATGCTTTCTAACTATTGTGATGTTTAATCAAAAAACCAAAACTCATTTAGCACAAAGTGATATATTAAAGCACTTTAACGTAGTGAAAATATAATCGTGTATCAATTTAAATTAAGCATAGGTTTAAACTAAAAAAACTAGGAAAACTAAGATTTTTTCAAATTTTTTTTTCTTTTTGTACCCTCTCTTGTACAGTAAAAGACGCTTATTCAAAACAAGTCTATAAAAGCGCTTGCTGAGTGGAATACATCGGCTTCAAATATCTTCTCTCTAATAACTAACGGTATATTGGTTACGCTAAAAACAAAATATAATCTCATGAAATTTCACTGATTATGATTATTGTATTCCACAAGACAAAATAAATATTTTTTTAACGAAGATACAAAAATAAGTAATTGCTTACTGGCATTCGATTTGTTCGAGAAAGAGGTCCAAATCGTTTTCCGCGATAGCTATCACTATCACTGAAATCCTAAAAGGATAAAAAATAAACAAATATTTTTCTTAATTTTAAAAAAGCAGATTGATCAAATTATTGGTAAAAATAATCAATCAAATTATTAAAGTATTGGTATTATATTAATTTATAAAGCGTTGTATTTTTGAAACATTATCAAAACGGGAGCTGTTGCATTTACCCTGTTGACAGCTCCGTTAGCCAGAGGGCCGACGAAACTCGCGGAAGAGGGGTCGTGACTTTTCCTCTGCGCCTGCGACAACGACAAATAGGAACCTTTCCAAATTGAGATTTCTCTCCGCAAAGTGTCCAAATCTTGGGATCGGCCATATTGAGATGCAATCTAAAAAAAAACCAACAAAAGTAAGAATTATAAAAATAATAAATTTACAAACAGTAATTCTGTAAGCTACTTATTACATACATAGTAAAACATTTTAAAAATTGTTTGACAATTTTTAAAAAAATTGTTAAAAATGCTGGACTTAACAAATTTTAGTTTAGTTTTTAAAAAAAATCTAAATTTTAAAATTACTTGTTCTAAGTTTTCGGCATCAAATCCTGCGTTTTCAGCTTCGATTTGCGTAAGAATCCGATAATTAAGACTGGGGGCTTGACTGATGAGTTTGTTGAGCAATCTTAGGACTAGAATCTAAAATTTATTATCATATGATTTAAAATTTTAAAATTCTAAAATTCTGCGACGAAAAAAAGACTTTGGAGCAGAAAGTTAGAAATCGCTAAACTAATATTTAATTATAATGTACTCTAATATTTAATTTAAACAAAACCATGTTTTTATTTCGGGGTCAAAATTCTCATTTTCGCGGTTTTAAGTTGCAACTTCCAAAATTTTCGTGGTTTTAAGATTCCAAATTTTATGACTGCTTAAGTTCTCAAATAAACCAGCCTTGGAAGAATTGGCAATTTCGTAGGTTTAGTTGGCGAAAAAATATCAAGCTTTGTATATTATTACAGTTAATCTTTTATTATAATTTAGATATTTGTACTTAATTTTAAATTAAACACCCTAATGGTCTATATCTTACGTCCAAATCTTAAGAAAAATTAGACGCGCATTACTTTGTAACGTGCCGTAAGACCTTGGAAACTTTTCACAGACAGTGCCTACACTAACCAAGATACACCAAATTCAGGGATCAGATTACTTGAATATGAAGTTTAGACGTGCTCTAACACTAGTTGCACTCACCCAGATACACCACATTCAGAGATCACATTCGCTGAATAAGAAGTTTGAATGTGTTCCTACTGGGTACAGGGTTTTTGGAGCCACAAGCAGGGAACTTGGAGCCATTGGAAATTTTTGAGAAATCAGAGCCATGAGCAATAGGAACTTGAAGCTTTTAAGAAAAAAAATGGTTTGGAGTTAGATTCAGGCTTCGCCTAGGCTTAGGTAAACGTTTTAGCGATTTTTACTTTTCGCTCCAAGTTCCTGACTTACGGTTCCAAGTTCACCTACGGCTCCAAGTTTCCTATTTTTGCTCTAAGTTCAAGTTCCAAGCTCCTGAGGCTTCATCGACCTTAAATCTTCCTACAGTACCTGCACCAAACCATAGGTACACCATATTCAGAGATTATATTAGCTAAATAGGAAATTTGGACGTGTTTCTACTGTACATGTACCACCCTATGGTACATCACATTTAGAGATCGCCATTACCTGAATATGAAGTTTGGACGTGTTCAGCCCGTGTCTGAGCTGAGAGACGAAAAGTTGCATCCGACTGTCGTCTCTATTTTTCCCGGCCAATGAGGTGAGAGCTTTAAAAAATACCATGAACCCAGGCGGTTGTTCCAGCAGCATGGTCACCACCTAAGACAAAAACACGTACACTTTACTTCTCTTTCATACCGTCTGGCCTGTCAAAGCATATCTTTCTGTTAATAGTTTTAGCTTTGTTATAAAATGAATATTTTTTCCGCAATTGTATCACATTTATAAATTTTATCTACATTTCCTCATTTTACTTTTTGCATAACCTCTGAATTAGTGTGTCTGTATCATAACCGGGTTATATTTGGGGGCACTTTCCACTGTGGCACTAAGCTTTAGCGTTCAATTATATTTTTTATTATAAAAATAAAAAAAAATATTTAAATTTTGAATCAGGCAGTTATGGTTGATTATTTCCACGAGTTTTTCGATGTGTGGTATTTAAAGTTTTTAGAAATGGGTATGGAAATGATATTACATCATTAAAAAAAAGAAGAATAAGAAGAAAAAAATGATGATGATGAATTTTTTCTAATTTGCATTCTTTAATTACAATCAAAGCATGTTTGCAAGGCTTATTCATCTTTAACCTTTATCTTTAATTTTAGCGGGTTTAAAGCTTTAAAACTACGTTACACACGCCTTTAAAGGAAGTATTACAACTAAAACACCATTACAACATGAAACTATCACGGTTTTAAAAGTTTTTTAAACCGTTGGAAAATGTTTTAAAAGAAATTTTGAAAAGAATTCATCAAAATTAAAAAAAAAAAAGATTTTTTTAAGGGTTTAGTTTTTTGACCAGTAATATTCATTTAGCATTATTATAGTAAATAACATTTAATACTGCTTACTTCTAAGGCGTAGCATTTGGAGTCCAATTGGGGGCTGGTGATAGATATTAATAAAACTTCCATATTTGTTGTGTGTTCCAGTATAATTCGCCATGCTGGCTAAAAACAAACAGCGGTAAAACCAAAATGTTATAATAAAACAAAACAATGCATCTGGATTGTATAGGCACCTTGCACTGAAACTTAAAATAAACATAAGATATAGAACTCACAAACATTGTTGGCTGTACGGAAAATACCGTAATCATGCAAATGTTTTTCTTAAAAAAAGACGAAAGGCGAAAGACGAAACCCTGGGGTATTTAATAATGACATCACACTGATTATGTAGGGTAACTGACTTAATTTCGGCCACGCCTTAATTTCGGCCACCAATTTAGGGTGTTAGAAAATTAGCTTATTTTTAAGGCACAAAAGAACTAGCACAAAAGTAACTGGATAAATGTTGAATAAAGTGTTTTTGCATAAATTTTATACTTTGTGTTATTCTGCATTATCAAACATTCTTCATACAAAAAGTGAATTTTTTATGATTTTCTTAATTTTTGCTTTGTGTTTAAACTGCATCAAATTTAGAACGAAGCAATATATACCCTTAAAATATCTTCTATTTACGGCTCAAAGTTGTTAATTTTCATGTTTTGATATTTTCTTTCAAAAATTATTTTGCAATGCGTTTAACTAACTGCGCATTTTAATATTCTGTTAATTTCGGCCACCTTAAGATTTAGGTAAAAAAACCTGCTATTTTTTGCTATTTTTAAATATCATTGTACTACCGTATTTATAAAGAATTTTTTTTGCTCGTTTTACTTTGTTTTGACGTTTTTAAGCCAAAAATAAAAATTGAAGAGAAAATGCAAGTAATTAAATCTTGTTTTTTTAAGGTTTTGACATAATTATTTAAAGTCTTGCTAATAACTATTAAAGTTCGCAAACGAAAAAATTAAGTTATATGTACCAAGAACAATACCTAAAGATAAATTTGCAACCTTTAGAAATTTTTATTGTTCGTTTAAGCAATAGTTATGGCCAGTTTTTTGTAGGTGGCCGAAATAAATGGCACGCGCCTTAATTTCGGCCACTTTAAAAAAAAAGTTTAAACCTTTACTGATTTTTAAGTGTAACAGAAATATTTAATATTTGTACTGGAATAACAAATATAGCTATTGTTTGATTTTTAGGCCAAATTTTGGCTTGATTGAAAAAGCCAGAAAAAACTTATTCAAAAAAATAAAAAAAGGTGGCCGAAATTAAGTCAGTTACCCTATGTTTATTTATATTAGAAATTGTCTGTTTTAAAACGTGTAATTAAGATTTGCATGTAAAAATAAAAAAAAATATATGGCTACAGATGTTATAATAAGCGGGTTATTTCCCGTCAATACCGCCACTAATCAATAATCAGGGAACATTTGCATGATTACGGTATTTTCCGTACAGTTTCAATGTTTGTGTATTCTATATCTTATGTTTATTTTAAGTTTCAATGCAAGGTGCCTATTACAATATTCAGATGAGGTTTCACACCACAAGATAAAATGGCGTAGTAAATATGGAGTAAAAAGAAGCTAACATAATATCAAAAAAGACTATACCCAAAATTAATTGTTATAAAATAGGCAAAAAAACCAGGAAGCGTGCGGAATCAAAAAAGACACATAAATAAAAAAAACATTATGACATCAGGGAAGAGCTTGGAGCCCCTTATTTTAAATGGTTTAAGTCACTGCGCGGTTAATCGTTGTTGATGGCGTCATCAAAACTCAACAAAATTGTGATTCATATTGGCGGCAATTAAGTCGCAAATTTGATGTTGTTGATGAAAAAAAAAGAAAAAAATAGAAAAAGAAAAAAAACACAATGAAATGATGAAAACAGAAGAATTAAACTATGCATAAACTATGCTTAGTATGATATTAATTCTGTTATCTGATCATTAAAAAAATAAGAAGAAAAAAAAACTTTAAATAGCTTTTTAGCCAATTACAAATCTAAACATTTTACATGACTGAAATATTACCCATATTTTTCTAATGCTAAAAACCTAAAAACTTTTGCTGAACATACCTGAATTTCCTACTAATAGGCTTAATTTGCTTAACTTTTTTGACTTTCGTTTTTTTTGGGGTCCCCAAAAATTTTTTCCTGTGGTAAATATTTGGAGCTTATTTTTTGCACGTAGATGCTGAATTGTCGCCTCACCTGAATTTTAGTCTTGTATATGCTCTATTGCCCGTAGTTAAACCTCTGCTCATGTGAGAAACGCCCACCTACTGGGGTACTTGTGTGACACTTATTTTCCTTACTAAATTATATATTAAGTAGCTTTACGCAGTAATACACATTCTCTTGTGGTTATTTTTGTGGTTTGAGTAAAAGTATAATAAAAGTAATTTTGAACCGGAGCAAAATACCGGTTTTTGGAGCTCCAGAGCTCCGTTCTAAATTTTTTTGCTAATTTTATGCATAATTATCATTTTAATAAGTTTTTTAGTCAAAATAAATGGTTTTAGCGTGTTAGCGGCATAAAATATTGTCTTTTGCCATTTACTTTACAACAAGCCCATAGGAAATCAACCCATTGAAATTAATTAAGCTTTACTTAAATTAATTTAAGTATTTGCAGTGGAAAATCCGAGTAAGAGTAAAAGTAAAAGTATTTGAAATTTCAAAAGTCGAGTAAGAGTAAAAGTAAAAGTATTTGAAATTTTAAAAGTCGAGTAAAAGTAAAAGTAAAAGTAATCCAAAATCCGTTACTTTTATTACTTTAAGTAAAAGTAACTTTTTACAACACTAGTTTTTATTGGTGCAGCGTGGAGAAAAGCCAAGTGTTTTCTGTTTATATAGTTTTTAGAAACATGGCAGTACTTTACAGAATTTGTCATGATCATAATCATGCCATTTTAATGTTTTTATGTTCAAAAATTTCTGAATTTGAAAAAGCATACCAGAAAACAGGCATGGTAAGCTTTTAGGTTTGATTGACCTCCTATATATATATGAGCAGATAAGGAGATTGATTTTATTTGAACTCTAAGGTATGTTTAAAATACAATAAACAAACACCACTACATAATTTGTAAATAGTGGTTTTGCAAGCTAATTATTGGTGTGTCAACTTTTCATTTTTTGTATAAAGCAAAGAACTCATATAACTTTTAGTATTTTAAAAGAAATTACTATTTTAAGACACAAAAATTTTTGCAAGAAATCAGGGAAGAGCGCGGAGCGTTCTTTGTCATTAAAACTTTATATTGAATAGAAAAGCATCAAGCCAGATCAATCAAGCACAAAACACAAGTCCAAGAAAGCTAATGCCGCAAAAAGTGGTTAAAGCAGATCTTACTAAAAAAAATACAAACTATTTTTAACCCGTTTTAAAAAATGATTTAAAATAAAATTCAAAAAGTTTAAAACATAGAAAAATTCAAATCTGATCATGGCAAATCCTGTAGAGTACTCCATGCTTGTACAAACTAAAAAACACAGAAAACACTTGGCTACCCTCCATGACTTGCAATGATGCACATATAGAAACTGATCTGTTTAAAAAAAATATTTCCATTAATTATTTTGAAAAATCAATGCCATTTTGAATGTCGAAAGTTGGTAAAATTTTTAAAAATTTCTATATAATTATTTATTTTTAAACAACATAACCACACTATTTTGGTCTATTCATCGTTCCATACAATTTTACGAGGTTACCCAGGCTTAAGTGTTGTATAATATACTGCTTAAAAATACATTGAAATTTTGGTATGAAAATAATTGTATTGATATGATGGGGAGACCATGGTGTTTCTTTTTAAATGAGTAAGTTTTTTAATGTTTCATATTTTGAATCAATGACACTGAATTCAATGCATTAAAAGGCGAAATTCCAGCAAAAACCGAAACAAACTTTCGAAAAAAAGCCTTATATTAAATCGTATAGTGTAAAACTACATTAATTTATAAACTAAATGCCAAAAAAGACTGAAACAAATCTCTTTAAAACCTGCAAATTAATAACAGATTTTATTAAATTTTCAGAAAAAAACAAAATCGAATAAAAACAATACGTCTAAAAGCTTTAGTTTGTGTTTTTGACCATTAATGAAACTTATTTCACATAAATTTCCTACAAAGTGGATTTAACTTTTGCATAAGTTAATCAGCTGTAAATACGACGGCATTAATTAAGTCACACGTCGTCAAAACGATACAAAAATAGTATAACGCAAGCGCCATAGTCACCATGGAAAATTTTTTGTCAAAATAAATTATCGCATCGCATTTGTATCGTTTTGACGACGTGTGACTTAATTAATAGTCGATTTAAAACTGGTTAACTTATGCAAAAGCTAAATCCACTTTGTGAGAAATTTATGTGAAATAAGTTTCATTAATGATTAAAAAACGCAAGCTAAAGCTCTTAGGGCTGGTTCATACTTATGACAAAACGTCCTTTGGACAAAGTCCAAAGGACAATTTTATAAAAGCCAAAACGTCCTTTGGCCTTTGTCTTTGGACGAAGTATGAACGCTACTTAGAATTTGTCCTTTGGACAAAGTCCAAAGGACAAAATTTAAAGGAAAACGTCCAAAGGACAAACGTATGAATACATTGTTCTTTGGATTTTGTCCTTTGGACTTTTTCCTTTGGTCTTTTCCCTTTGGACTTTTCCCTTTGGATTTTGTCTTTTGGACACAGTCCAAAGGACAAAAGTCCTTTGGACTTTGTCCAAAGGACGTTTTGTCATAAGTATGAACCAGCCCTTAGACGTATTGTTTTTATTGGACTTTTTTTCTGAAAATATATAAAATCCGTTATTAATTCGCAGGTTTTAAAGAGACTTGTTTGTTTCTTTTTTGGCATTTAGCTTATAAACTTATGTAATTTTACACTATTTAATTTAATATAAGGCTTTTTTTCGAAACTTTGTTTCGGCTTTTGCTGGAATAATAATTTAAAACCAAATATTATTTTTGAAGTGAATATACTACTTCGTGAAGACATAAAATTTTTGATAAAAAATACCTAAAAAAACTTTTCACTCCCAAACACAGATATTTTTATTAATATGGACAATAAAAAGGAACATTTGAGAAATATGATAATTGATTTGCAAAAAAAAAAACAACAAAATGAGTAGTAGTGTAGCTAAAAGTTTTGGCTAAAAAAATGGCTAATAACTTTTTCATTGTTCCTATGGAAATATATTACTCATGATATACTCTCTTCGCCAGGGCAAATTTCTGTTCATAATTTATTTTTTTTTTACATTTTTTTGGATTTTTTGTAGTAAACCTTTTTTGTGTTAATGACGTAAAAGCTCAAAACCTAAATTCTTTGAGAGTACTGTGTGAAAATTTATTAATAAAAAAACATGATACAATAAAACACACCGAGTGCAATTTTGAAACTGTTTTGTTTTTATGTAAATTTCCAGTTTTCAATTAAATTCAATTCAAGTGAGGTGACGCTTTTGTTTGTTACAAATTTGAAGCATTTTAATTGTCTGAGTGATCGTTTTTGTTTTAAAAGACGCCGAGTTTTTAAGGCCCAGGTTGCTGCTACCCAAGGTTTCTACGCTAGGGCGGCTAGGCTTGCTAAATCAAATATGCTTCTAACCTTTTTTTACTTATTTCCGAACTCGAAGTGAAAGAAACGATAACCGAAAAAATGACTTCAAAGTTAAATGACGTCTTTTGATTTTCCAGAGACGTTTGCAAATTCTCAATTTACAAGTCTTCGTCTACTTTTTGTAAAATACCTGATAAAGAATAAGAAGGGCGGTTTATCGACTTTACCAAAACGGACCAATCAGCGCAGAGCACTTTACCACTGAGCGAAGATACCCCCTGCATAACAAGTCGATAAACCTTTTGTATTTTAGGAAAGGTAGGTGGAGACTTTTAAAATGAAAATTTACAAACGTCTTTATGGACAAGTTCCATAAGTTGAAAAACTATAAATTCTCAGAAGATAAGCGGCTTACCGTTTTTTCCAGAAGCAGCTTAACGGATTCCAGACACTCGGCTTCCGCTATACCGGACTTCCGCCGCTTGTTGGCGGAATTTCGCTGGAGAAGGGTGGAGAAGCCGCTCAGCTTCTGCTGATTTTGACTTTCGTGAAGTTGACGCTGGAGGACGGCCAAAGTCCGCAGAAGCAATTCCACGCCGCTGTTGGCGGGGGAGATGAACTCGTTGCTGAAGTCGTGTCTGAAACGAAAAAGTAACGGGCTTAAAATATAGTTTGGATTTTTTAAAAATATTTTTTTACTATTGGTTTCTCGATTTGTGCTAATTTTGACTTTCAATGAGTTGACTTAGGACAGTCAAACTCCGCAGAAGCAATTTCACATCGTTATATTGGCCGAAGAGATAAACTCGTTGTTGAAGTTATGTTTGAAACAAAAAATATGGTCACCACAAATGGACAAGTTGGCCAGAATAGGGGGCTTTTAGCCTGGATTTCAAAGGTGGTTTAAATTTTGGAAGGGAGAGTTAAGAAATACATTTTGCCATATCTGATTTGGAGTGCATTTACCAATGTTTTTTTAAGTGTTTGATAAAAAATCGGTAAAAACACTAATTTTAGGTCAAAAAGTTTTTTTTTATTAAATTTGCGGCTTTTCGGAATTTGGAATATTAATTCACTTCTCATGCCGTGTGTATGTTTTAAACCGAGCTCAGATGATTTTAAAAAAAGCTCAATCTCCTAATTTATTGCAATGGAAATTTAAAATTTTTGCAATTTTATATGTTTGAGCTAGAATTTTAAAGCAGTTTTAAAAATTAAATTTAATTTAAAATTTGTCAAAATTTTTGTCATTGGTCTTTCAAGTTTATCAATCATTTCTAGCGTTTTTTTAATTCTAATTTTCAAAAAATTAGTTTAATCCTAGTGACACAAAATTATTGAACTAATACAAAATCCTTTTACCGTATAGCGTTTCATATATAACAATTAGTATTAGTCTTATTTTAACTTAATATCTATTTTAGCTATACCTTATTAGTTAATCTTTTTTTTCAAAAAAGGTGTTATAGTGTGCCAAACTAGCCTAGCCTAGACTAGTCTGGCCAATTTAGTGCGAATTTAATTGAGACAAAAGTCGAGTTATGGACTTAAACACATTACAAGCTAAAATTAATTCTAAGCCAGCAAATCCAAATGAAAATGTAATATTTATGTTAAACTTCGATTTTTATTTGCAAAATTGTTCGGTTTGAATTTTTTCGCTATTTTTACGGCAAACCAAAAAATTCTTGAACTAATAAAAGTTTTGCCGACCGGTTTTCAACTCTAAACTCGTTGAAGAGTATGATTGAGAAAAGTTGATGATTTAGACGCCAAAAGCCAAACTCAACTGTTTACTAAAAGGATAAAGTCACTACTGCACAGCTACACTTTGTTGAAAAGTTATGACTGGGCTAACAAATAAAAACTGCAGATTAAAAAATGTGCGCCAGTTTGCGAGCAGTTTTCCAAAATGTTTTTATATGCCATTAGCGGTCGCAACTACACTTTATTGGCTGTATTTTTTTTGTTTTTTACGAAAAAAAAATGCAACATGGTTAACACCCTGAGCTTACAATGCAAAAATGATATTAATAATAATTTATAAACTTTATTATTGCTTAGAAATTCCTTTCCACTTTTTTTGCAGCAAAAGTCAATAGTCCACAATGAGTAATTTTATGCTTGATATTGTAGAACAATAGAACATTCTTAAGTCTGCTAATCCAGTAATGAGAAAAGTGTTTATCTTTTTAAAGCTTTAGAGCAAGAACCCGCTGTTTCAAGTGCTCGCCACACCCCGCGTAAAATACATACCTCAACAAATTACAACGTACGCGTATAAAAAATAAAAACACATTTTAGCAGTAAAAAATGAAAACGAAAATGGTGCTTTTAAACCGAAAGTTCATTAAATAACATTTTTCGTATGTTTATAAGTGCCTTCTTTGAAGACAGTGAACTAGTGTTGTGATAACTACTTAAGTAGTTAACTACTTAACTACTTAACTACCATGATTTTGGCTAATTACTTAACTACCTACTTTCTTTTTCAAAAGTAGTTAACTACCTACTTAACTACCTACTTTCAAAAAATAAAGTAGTTAATACAAGTAGTTAACAAAGTAGTTACAAAGTAGGCAGAAAGTAGTTAACGAAGTAGTCAGAAAGTAGTTTGTGAAGTAGAAAGTGAAATAGTTAGTGTCTATAAGCAATCAATATCTGCGGGGCTTATTACAATATATTACAAAAAAAACTCACAGCTGTTTCAAACAAAATGTGACAGCATGTATATATTCATGGTAATTTGTACGCGCAGAGTGTCTTTAATAAAAATTAAATTCTGGGCACTCAACAGTGATTTTATACCCACGGTGCTTTACAATTCATGAACCCAATTTAAATTGTAATAATGCTTTAATTAAGTTTTAAAAAATACGTCATAAAATAGATGGTTGAAATAAATCATAATTAGACTATCTTTGATTACTTCTTTTAGTTAAAATAGAACAAAAATCTGTTGGCTTTTATTTAGTCTAGTGTAAAATAGGATCATTTTTTATTTAGTTTTTAAATAGAAAAAAGCGAAAAATTATATTCTTTAGAAATGGATTGATTATATTTATTGTAATTCCAATTTACGGTTTAAAAAAATGTTTAAGTTAAGAAAGTATTTGAAAACAATCATAATTTTGTTATAAAATGAATAGTGACAGAGATGAACAAGGGGGGTAGGGTGGGGTCCACCCCCCCTAGTCTCGAAATTTTGGGCCCCCCCCCCATAGAAAAACATCCAGGGGGGGCCCCTCCTCTCCCAAATTTTCGAATTTTTTACCCCTGACCCCCTCTAGATTTTGAAATCTGACCCCTCCTCCCCTCTCGAGAAAATTTTAAGTACTTTTTTTATACTAAATTTCCTTCCAAAAACGTGAATTTTTAACACAAATTCATGTTTTTACACCCTTTTTATACCTAGGTTTCAAAATCTTCCACCCTGGGTCGACCCCCCTAGAAAGCTAGGGGGTTCGACCCCCCCCCCCCCCTAGGTCCCCCCCCTAGATTTTGAAATTTCATTTACCCGGGGTAAACACCCCCCTAGCTTTTTGACCGTGTGCATCTATGAATAGTGAGCTAGGGGTCAGCCATAAACTCTCGTTTTTATTAAAGGTGAACTGAAGAGTTAAACTTTTTGTCTTCGATTTTGATTGTTTTTTGAGAAAACCTTACTCCTGTCCTGTCTCCAATAGCCCACAAAAATTTTTTCAACAAAATATCTTTCAGGAGTTATGACCCCACAAAAATGGCGTTATTTGACAATTCTGTACGTGAAAGATTTGTCAATAGGTATAAGTTACAAATTATGCACTCAAAAAAGCGGCTACTTTCTACCTTAATTTGATACCTTGATCGTTAGGATTGGTGCAGTACATGCATTTGTCAAGATATTGCGTTTCTGGTACAAAAAACCCGCGACTAATTTGCTAAAAAAACAAACGACGGCAGTACATTGATGAAGTTTGCCCGATATTTTTGAGGTCGCTTTGTATTTATAGCAAAAAAATCGCGGGTTTTTTGTACGGAAAACGCAATATCTCGACAAATACTGCACCAATCTCAACGATCAAGGAATCAAATTAAAGTAGAAAGTAGACGCTTTTTTTGAATGCACAATTTGTAACTTAAATTATTATACCCATTAAGCAAGCTTTCACGTATAGAATTGTCGAAAAACGCCATTTTTTGGAGAGGGAGGTCATAACTTCTAAACTACTGGAGATATTTTGTTGAAAAAATTTTTGTGGGCTATTGGGAGCAGGGATAAAGTTTTCGAAAAAAAAACATCTAAATCGAAGCCAAAAGCTTCGATTTTGAATCACACCTTTAAACAAAATTTGCACTCTCCCACTTCCGTTGTTTAACAAGATGATATAAATGAGACAAACAATGTTAATATATTGTATATTTTTTAAATCCACCCCAAGTGGGTTATTAAGTTTAATTTTTTAAGTTAACTTTACAATAAATTATTTTTTTCTTGTAAAAAACTTCCTGAATTTCAACTATATTATATTTTAACTATCTAGCAGTCTGAAAAGTATTTTTAAACATAAATAACCAGCAAAAAACCAATAAAATATGGAAATTGTTAATTATTAATTGTGACAAAGTATTTTTTACATTAAGAATTCGAATTTTTAATTCTACTAAGATTAAGTATATATTCAGTTAAAAAATTACCTACTTAACTACCTACTTAACTACTTAAGTAAGGAAAAGGAAAAGTAAGGAAAGCCTATATTGGAACTTAAATCAAAGCAAGTTACAAATTTCAAAAGCACAAAACTGGCCCGTCAAAAGAACCGTCAGTTTTTGTAATAACTTCCGTTTTGATGATGTTTCAAAAATACGACGCCTTATAAATACGGGTTGTAATATAAAAACCGCGAGGAATGGGGCAAGTGTCTATCTAGCACGTTAGTCAATGAAGTACTGAGAAGATTACAAGTTAGTCTTCTAAAGAATTGTTTTGAATAAGCATTTTTTTACTGTAGACATTTTTTTAAATTTTTTAAAATTTAAAAAATAAAATTCCAAAAATTGCCTTTTTCTTCGCGTCTTTAGTTTAAACATTCTTTAAGGAAAATTTTGTGCTTTAATATATTAATTTATGCTAAATAGATTTTTTTTTTCAATAAAACATCTCAATCATTAAAAATCAACACTAAAATGGTGCCTTCGTGTTCGTGAACAAAGATGTTTAATTAAAAATAAATAAAGCTTAGATTTGGTCTTTGAAACTCATTTTTAAGTTACATAGATTTTGTTAATAATTTAGTTGTAAAAATTTTTAAAAATTGAAGATTCATTTTAAAAACTCAATTTCAATAATTTTAAGCCAAAACAATCTTTTTTTTGTGATTAGTAAAGTGAATTACAAAATAAGCGAAAAGCGCTGTAACTATTAAGCGGCAACATTTGAAACCGTAAAATGTACTGTTAGCTCGCTGTTTCACAACTCTTTTCTTTCATGTTTGGCTCTGGTTACTGTTGTTTTACGCTGTATCCTCTTCATATTTTAAAAAAACTCTTATTCAAAACTACATAATTTATTACCCATTTTTTCCGTTAAAAAGCTAAAAACAGTTAACTGTTTCACTTTTTTTTACACAAACTCGATTTATTTGGTCTCGTATTTCTGGACGTCGCAGATCATTTGCAAATAAAAACTCTATACATAAAAAACCAATGTTAGCGCCTACATAGTAGAAATTTCCAATTCCAAATAGCGTACTCAAACTTCTGTGGCTATTTTTTTCTCATTAGGAACAAATTCATTAAATAGTGTTTAAATTTGTTACAAGATTTTCGGACTATATGGTACTTCTATCACCTTAAATAGTGTAATATTTATTTGTATTAAAATTTTTTAAAACATTTTGTCAAGAATTTTTAAAAGAGCCAAGAACAAAACAATTTGAAACACATTTTCTTGAGTTTGCAAAATCAGTAAACCTGTGACTTTATTATTATCTAAAATCTAGATTTAAAATACTAATACATTTAGCATATAACATTTGCATACATCAGCTTTTTTTTTAAAAAAATTATAAAAATTTGTAGAACATTAACGGATTTGGTTTATTCAAAATAGCTGTTATTTTAGATTTCACATTTTTCGATTTATTCATTTATTGATAAAGCGTAAAATATTTACTCACCGTTGATCATTTAGAATTTGCTCCTTCAGCCGTTGCAGAACTAGTGATATATCAGCTGCCGAATTCGCGTTGTATCTAGCTTGGAGGTTACTTCCTGTCAGACCCGGTTCCGTTGCGTTGACGAAGCGCCGCAAATCCTCCGCGATCTGCCGGGGGCTCAGACCCTGAAAATCCCCGCGCATTTTGGAACCAAAATACAGTTTTGAACAAAAAGAGTGCAATTAACAAGAATGGCTCTTGTTAAATACTAAAAGCGTAAAAAATGGTTTGATATAAAATGGTCACAGAGTATTTGAATTTTTCTATCAGATAAAACTAAACAAAAATAAAAAAAAACTAAAAATCTACTTTGTAAGGAAAAATCTTTTCTAAAAAATGTATTTTATAATACTGTAAAATTTCTGCAGCGTCATATAACATTCTATAAAAGCCAGTTTAAACGTTATTTTTTGTTTTTTAATCCAGTACAATGCATTTCCAATTAAATTAAACAATTTTGTGTATAAACCTCCGTTTATTTCTAAAAAATTTTGGATAAGAAGCTTTGCAGCAAGCTGACGAGACACGATTAACGAAATACCTTAATATGGTGTACTTTTATAAATCAGAGAGGTACATATTATTCTTTCAAATTAAAAAAAAGATATCCGATTGTTACCATGCGATAATAACATATAATATGAGTTAAAGTTCAAGCACAATTTGTAGGCCGTTTTTTTTTGGAATAAAGGCTGCGTTAGATTATTTATTTATTATTTATTTATTATATTTATTTATTATATTATTAATTTATTATGAGCGCCACGGGGCGATTTAGCCCCGCGGCGCCGCACCAACCATAATTAGAGAACGTGGGTAAATTTTAAAATTCATGTTCATCTTCTTCTTCTTTTTCTTCTTATTATTATTCCAACGCTCCATCCTTAAAAGCGATATTCTTCCTTCGTTACTGATTGATCAAAAATAAACATGGGCTCATTGGAAAGAAGAAACAATAACGCAACTTTCTTAGGAGCCACTTTTTTTATTCAGGTCCTTGTTATTGATTTATTGATCAAAATAATAAATTAAAACAATAACACAATAAAAACTTCTAACCGCACAATAACAGCCTTTTGGCAACAATAAGGATTGTACAGAGCAGACAGAGGAAAGCTCCTCATATGTATAAACTGCACAATAACAGCATATGGCTGTGCTTGGTTGCTATTGGTGGCGGAAACCGCACAGCGCCATCTACTTCAACCACGCGGAAAACGGGGAAAACAATAAAATATTTTTTGTTCATTCGCGCTTGTCAAAGATAAAGTAAAGAATAATTTTTTAAAGTAAAGAATCAGCAGAAGAAGTAGATGAGCACGTATTACAAGTTTTATTTTATCAACGTTTTCTGATCGTAGTTGGTGCGGTGCATCGGGGTTAAATCGCTACATGAGCGATGAAGGAATATCGATTTTAAGATACATTGTATGAGCGTTAAAATAATACTAAGATAAGTAGAAGAAGATGAACATGAACATACAAAATTTTCCCAACTAATTATAGTTAGTTAATTATAGTTGGCGCGGTGCTGTGGGGCTAAACTGCTGCGGCGCTTCCCGCACCACCGATAATTGCAATTATTTTTTTTTTTGAAATAAAACTTTAAATTAATTTTTGAATAAATTTAAATAAATTAATTTGAAGGTTTTTGCTTAGGCTTAATTAGGATACACGCGTTAGTTTCGACTGGAGTGTCTCGGAATTAGCTCGAAAATTACTCAACTCCAAATTCCTTCAGCTCAACGACCCTAAATGTCTGGAACTAAGTACTCCTTGAATACAAAACCGTAATAGTACTTCCAAATTCTTTTTTTAAAGAATTTTTAAACAACCGAAATAAAAAATAAAAGATCATGCTAAATACATTAATCAATTAAGTTCAGTTGCAATTAGTATTAAGTATATGAAAGGTCTTATATGCAAAAAAAAAACTTTATAGAGTTCAAAAAACTCATTTTTTAAAATTTAATTAATCTCTGACAAGAAAAAATATTTTTTAAAAATGCGGTTTTTATTTGTTGAGCGTCAAACTGGATAATATTTGGTAATTTTAATAATAGATCAATCCATTTTCTGCCATTTAAACTAAAATAGGAACAATTTAACAGCCGAACATAGAATTTTAAGTAATTTTCAACTTAAAATATTCGTTTTTATATCGAAATTTACGGTTGATTGTAGCAAATAAAATCTATGTTTCTGGTAAACCTTGAAACAAAGGCTGCTAATCAATTATTTGTTAGGATCTCAGAATTTTAGTTTTTTACATTATACGTCTTTTACCATCTCGTCTTCTAAAAAGTCATTTTAAGGCTGGTTCATACTTTAAACCAAAACCTTCTTTCGACAAAGTAAAATTGTTTTTGGGACAAGCCAAAAAGTGTCTTGGACAGTCCAAAGGACGAAGCATGAACCAGTCCTTAGGTGTGATTTTATGAACGCACTTTTCAAAAAAAAAAGAGTTTTCTGTATTTTGTGAGATAAATAATGGTTAAAAACTTTTTTCCTAAACCTAAGCAAAAACTAAAAATTACGCAAATACCTTTACAATATGAAACTTTTGTTTAGTGATTCGTTCTTCAAGACTGAAATCATGTGTAAGCCTAAGCAAAACCCAAAAATAGATTATAGGATTTTATCGTGGTAAATTTTGATCTAAAAATAAGACTAACGTTATTTGATTTTTAAGCTTATTCAGTTTTGTGAGCGTAAAATGGTTAAATTCTTATCACAAACTGTCGGTTGCTGTGAAACTGTAAAGTGCGCGTAGCTGTGCAAAAGATAAACTAATTTATTTTGAAGCGCAGTGAACAGCGTACACAATAAATTTCACCCTCACGGATTAAGGAGAATGTGGACTATATTTTACATCAGTGTATTGCAATTTAATTAACACAATGATTTCATTAATATATGAATTGAACGTTATTTTCATGAGATATGCTCTTTTACTATTTTATACTAGTACAAATCATTTTGGCATAGAAACTATAATTTTCATAATCTATTCATTATCAAATGCCGCCGCTAACAATAAACTTGAACTGTAAACGGCCTATTTTAATAAAAATTTGAATACTAGATATTGCCCTCCAAAAATTTTTTGTGGTGCTAGAGTCTCAAGATGGAACAATGGATCAACGAATTTTGGGGACCTATTAAAATAGAAATTTGCATACTATATATTGTCATCGCATTTTTTCTGTCGTACTGGAATGGAATCCCAAGACAAACAATGGACATTTGTGGGGACGGTGGGAGGGGGAATTCGGATTCCAGTCATCCTGGAATTTCAAGATGAAACAACGAATCAGAGAATTCTGGGGCACCTAGTGTATTAAAAATTCCATACTATATATTGCCATAATATTTTTTTGTCGTGCCAGAATTTGAAGACAACAAAATTAATCAGCAAATTCTGGGGGACCTAGTGTAATAAAAAAATTCATATTATATAATTATCATAGTGTTTAATTTTGTCGTGCTGGAATCCCAAAACAAATTATGGGTCAATTATGGGGAGGAAAAGGAATTCGCACGTTACATTGAATTTGAATATTACACTAAATTGGCATACTACATTCGGTCGTGCTAGAATCTCAAAACAGAACAATCTACTTCATTCAGTTAAGTCAAAATTTGCTGTCTATAACTTTTTACTGCTCAATAAAATGATTATTTTTTGTTACTTGTAACGCTTAACTTCTTTTACTTGGCTGAACTTTTACTTTTACTATAGTTAAAATCCTTCAGGCTGAAATTAAGGGCGTAACCGCTCTCCGTCAGGAAGAAAAGAAGAATAAACGCGCGAACATAAAAATAATTAAAAAAACTTGGTAGAGATGATGTAACCAATTATTATTAAGTTGCGTCAGGTGTTTTTCGACACGCGATATTTTCTCAAAGAACGAGTGGTTACTTTACTACCCTGCTGTTTTCACCCTGAGAGAATTCGTCTTTAGTTTGCCATACCATTTTAATCTTTTTGGCTTAATTTTAATAAAATGGATGAACCAGCGAATTCTGGAGGGACCTATTGTAATAGAAATTTGCATACCACGTATTGTCATAGTATTTTTTGTTTCGTGCTGTACCGGGATCTCAAGACAAACAATGGACAATTGTGGGGGGGAGCGTCGAATAAAATAGCGCGCTTTATGCACGCGCGGGGGCGCCCATAGCTCGACTAATTAGCTAGTAATTGTCCTTCCAAGCCGAGGAATCCGATCCCCGATCCGATCTTGCAGAGTTTCAGCGAAGAGACAGTGAAGAAAAAAAAAACAACGGGTGGGCATCGCGGAGAAAAACTGGGACACAAATCGTGCGACGGCTGTCGGAACGAAAGAAACCAGTCGCCCCCGTCGTGACCGGTCGGTGGGTCAGTCGTTTTTTTTCACCGATCAATCTTCGGGACGGGATAGATCGATTTTCGGGCTGGGCCGGGCCAGAAACGTTCCTAGAGAGCTTATTAAAACCTTAAAAAAATAGATGACAGCGATATTTGGCTAAATAGCCAATAACCCGAAGATTATGATAACAGATTACCGTAGTTTGTGCGAAAAAAATGTGAGTAGTAAGTAAAAAGTTTTTTCGCCGCGATCAATCGATCGATTCATTTTTGGGACGACAAAATCGATTTTTTAGCCGGGCCGGACCAAAACAAACGGTCTTTGGCTCTTATTAATAGCTTAATAATAAATAATGGCTATATTTGGATAAATAACTAATACCCTAACGTTTATAATAACCCATCGTTGTAGTCTTTGAAAAAAAACCAGGGTTATTTGCTTTTATTTGCTGACAAATCGTTCGGTTATATCAACTACTTTTCGATAAAAATTTCGTTTAAGTCTCCCTTTACGTTGGTGAAATATAATCCCTTTAGTATTTTTCTGAATCATAAAACTTTAACTTCTGTCAATTTAAACCTAATCCAAAAAATCTCACGTAAATGAGATTAAAGTGTAAAAAGTGCGTTTGCAACTGTTGCGTCACTGTTGAGTCTCGTTAATTCATTGGTTGGACAAAGGCGCAAAAAATACTGATACTGAAACTACTAATACTGAACATACATAACATTATACTAAACGATCAATCAGCCGTGTCCAAACCATACTCATGCTAATTAAACCACGCAGCATGCGAATTATTTATTACGTGAGATTTATGAATAGCACGTTTTTAGCCTACTGGTTTAGTTGAAACCCAAATGGTGGAATTTTTAGTATAATATGTTATCAGAACTACCTTTAATAGATAGAAATCAACTTTTTTTTTTCTGGTATTAGGACAATGATAAAAAATCATGCGTAAAAAATAATTACGTAATTATCATTTTTAGCCAATTAGTGCTTGAGAAAAAATGAGTCTCCAATGAATGAAAGATCTCCATAAGCACTAATTGGCTAAAAGTGATTCTATAACGTTATAACTCTGTAAAGAATATTAATACTGAATAATTTCCGTTTAAATTGGAAAGTTTTGACTATCGTGACAATCAAATAGAAGTACTGTGAACTCTGAGGTGAAATATAAAAGATTAAAAATATTAACGAAAGTAAAAATATCATGACATTTAAAGTAGAATTTAATAGCGATTTTGTGGCCACAACACAAACAACATAAATGTACAGAGTTTTTGGAGTCGTGCACAGGAAACTTGTAACCATTAGAATAAATTAGGACCGTTGGAGCCTAATTTAGAACTGGAATTTGGAGTCAAAAATGGGGAACTTGGATCTGGAAGTGGGGAATTTGGAGCCAAAAATTGGGAACCTGGATCTGGAAATGGGGAATTTGAAGCCGAAAGTGTAAAATCGCTAAAACGTATTCTTAAGCCTAAGCCCAAACCTAAAACTAATCCCGAACCATTTTTTTAAAAAATTTTTTGCAAGTGCCCATTTTTGCGGCTCCAAATTCTCAAAATTTTCCGACAGCACCAAACTCCCTTTTAACGGCTCCAAAAACCCCGTACTGTATTAAAAAAATTTCTGAAAACTTGGCGTCGAAAAAAAATAGTTTTTAGTTAGGCTTAGCTGTAAGTTTAAGCCTCAGTATAAGCGTTAGCGATTTAGAATTTCCAGCTCTAAGTTTTCCACATCCGGCTTCAAGTTCCGGCTTGAACGTCTTTCTGCTCCAAAACTTTTCAATCGTCGAGTTTTGTAAAATCACCACACGACACTCACGTAAGCACTGATTATCGTTACTAATCGATTATCGGCAATTTAAAAAAAAATATCGCCCTTACCATAGCCGCCGGATCTCGCGCGCCGCTTCTTGACATTGGGCGGAAAATCGATAATGATCCTTTAAAAACTACCCGAATCCGATTAAAAACAGCCGAATCGCATAATAATAATCGAATAAATCCCTGCGGGCCCAGTGCGCGCCCCTGGCCGCGTTGT
This sequence comes from Microlaimidae sp. YZB2_3, assembly GCA_030248175.1. Lineage (NCBI taxonomy): Eukaryota > Metazoa > Nematoda > Chromadorea > Desmodorida > Microlaimidae > Microlaimidae sp. YZB2_3. The sequence goes on along the minus strand of JASAMX010003569.1, from coordinate 19,704 downwards.
TAGCTGTGATCTTTCTGTGTGTGGGTGCGTGCGGACACCAAAGAGCAGGCTGCGGGCTTCTCCGCGACTTCGGAAAAGTCAACGGGCGCACTTGTCTCGCGGGAAAGTCAACGATCGGACTTTTTCGCTCTCGCTTTCTCCTTCGCGTTCTTCTTCTTCGACTGCGAAGTCGCCGGTAAGTGGGGGCCGTATCCTTGTCTCAGAGAGTTTTCTCAGGGGTGGTACTATTCAGCACTACCGGCCATTAGTTGCAGCACCAGCGGGTAGTAAGCTTCCAAGGGTAGGAAGAAACCTAAAATGCTAGAAGTTTGATTTACTGGCAGCCATTTTTAATGTAGATAATTATTTTTCTGTATTTATATTATTACAGATTGACAGTTGTATGATGCAGCTTTTAATGCGAAATCGGTTATGCACTTTAAAACAACAGCAGTCAATGCCGAAATTAAGGTTTGACTGGAATAAAGTTTGTTACTCAAGTGGGATTGCGTATGAATCCGAATTGCTTACAAAATCATTTAGACTCGCCACTGGGTCTTTAGAGCCACAAGCAAGAAACTTGGAACTATTGGAAATTTTTAGGAACTTGGAGCCATAAATAATCGGAACTAAGAGCCTTTAAGGAAAAAATTGGTTTGGCCTTAGACTTGGGCTTCGCTTAGGTTTAGGAAAACGTTTTTAGTGATTTTTGTTTTTGGATTTAAGTTCCCAACTTACGGCTTTAGGTTTCCCATATACGGCTCCAAATTCCCTATTTTTATTTCCAAGTTCCAGCTCCAAGTTCCTTCGGCTCCATTAACCCTAAATCTTAGATTCTACAAAAAATCTATTTCAATAAAATTTTGACAGGAATGGAAAACTCGACTAGAAGTTTTTATTTAACATCCTTGAGAGTAAACTTAAGAAAACAATTTTAAGTTAGTATTTTTAAACAATGTACATGACGGACGTATATGACGGAAACCATTAGTAATCATTTAACCCGTACTCAACCGGTCCAGTTCTAGAACTGTTCGGAACAGGTTCTAGAACTGTTCCGAACAGTTTTAGAACTGTTCGGAACAGTTCTAACTCGGAAGTTCTAACTCGTTTTAGAACTGTTCGGAACAGTTCTAAGTTCGGAACTGTTCGGAACTGTTCGGACAGTGTCGGTGTACTTTCCAGTTTGCCCAAATTTGTGAGAAAGTCGGCATTTGAAAATGCCGAAGTTGTACTTTGGTGCATTATAAAAGTCACCGAAACATTTTCCAACACTTATCACGTGATTTTATTGTGTATTTCCGTTGTTTTATGTGTTTAAATATCATTTGCGGAGTTTTATTTATTTTTTGATTTTGAGAACTGCAAATCAGTCCTAGAACTGTTCTAGAACTGTTCGGAACAGGTTCTAGAACTGTTCCGAACAGTTCTAGAACGCATAGCACAGGGGCATGTAGAGTACCGGTTAAAAATACGCAAAAATATTTTTAAAAATATAGATAAGTTAAAAGATAAAGGATAATATAAAACAATAAGATAACATAATAGGCAGAATGACTGTGATCAAATTACCCACCACATATAATTAAAATTTGTCGCAAATTAAAAAAGTTTCACTTTTTTTAAAATTAAATAAATCAGAACAAAATATATGAAGAGATTTTTGTTCACAAATATATTAAGATATTTTTGTTTGTTTATTATTAGTTTTTTAAAGTAGTTTTAGTAACATATAATTTTGTGCCTTTTGTTGTCATAATAAATTTATATATAAAAAACTAAAAAAAAGGTTAAAAGGTTTAAGCAAAGTCTAAAACGATATCAAAACTTAACAAAATACTTGAAACGGGTTTTATATCATATTGATTTTTTGCTCTTGAGAAAATTTAGTAATTCGTATTTATTTTGTGACGAATTTACATTGTTTTGACGAGTGACGAATTTGGAAATCTTAAAGCGTTGATGTCAATTAGGTCATAGATTTTGAAAAGGGCCCTTTTACATTACAAATTAAAAAGAAATTAAAAACAAAAAACTTAAAAACAAGGTAACAGTTATGTTCCTTTGCTATTAAATTAAAAAAAAAATTATTCAGTATTTTTAAATAGAATACATTTAGTTAAGTGGCAAAGAAAAAAAAAGTGCCAAATTTATTCATAATATAAACAATTAATAAAAAAAGGAATAAAATGGTTATGCAGTCATTATACTATTACGACTAGAATATCTCAAGAAAATCCTTAAAAAATACCAGCATAACGGTCGATTTCAAACACAAAAACACAAAAGTTATATACAATTTCACTTTTTTTAAAGCTTTTCAGAAACGATTATGACTGCGAAGAACTTTCGTAATCACTGACAACTTAGCAAATAAAAAGTTTAATGATATATTGTGATATAATTATATAATATAATGATTTTATAACTTAAAATCATAATAATTGTAAGTCTTTGCATATAGGCTTTATAGAACAAAGTAGTGCGCAAGAGAGGAGTATGACGTTCCGATTGTAATGTAATAAGGTATAATATAATATGTTATAATATAATATATAATAATATTAGTTTATTATTTAATACTATGATAAATGTAAGTCCTATCGAATAATAGGTATATAGTTTTGAAGAACAAAGCGGTGCGCAAGGGGGAGGATGGCTGAAATCTTTAACCCCTCACCTCTCCGCCCGCCTGTATATCCATCACTCCAGCAAAATAAGTCACAGCCATTATAAAATCAACGTGACTGTCAAACATTTTATAGTTATACCAGGTGCTGCTTGAAATCTAAAAAGCGTCACAGTCGCCAATATTTTATACGATTTGTGACTCATTCTGGCGTAGTTGGGGGGAATTTTTGTCTTCAGCACACAGTCAATCCTCAGTGGTGTTTACTTTCCGCGAAAAGTGCGCGGGTGAGGAATGCCGATTTGGATTTGGCAGCGGTATGGTGGTCGACCCTTGTGGAAGCCGGCTATATAACCGAGAAGCGACAAGAAGGGACCGAGTTTTTTTCTTATAAACTTCTGTCCGCGTTGAAAATGGTAAAGTGGACGCTAGTTAGTCTAGACTAAATTAGAATATAGACTGGACTAGATTAACATCAAGCGGTATGGTAGTCGACCTTTGTGGAAGCCGGCTATAGCAGAAAAGCGACAAAAAGGGACGGAATTTTTTCATTTTCGAATTTCTTTCTTCGTTGAAAACTGGAGAGTAAACGCATGGACTAGGCTAGTTTAGGCTAACTAGACTAGACTAACATCAAGCGTGGATGGTCGACCCTTGTGGAAGCCGGCTATAGCCGAGAAGTGACAATAAGAGGGACTGACTTTTTTTCCTTTAAATTTTTGTCATCGTTGAAAACTGGAGACTCGGCTTAGACGCTTAGACTCTTAAACGCTTAGACTCGGCTAGACTAGACTAGACTAACATCAAGCAGGGATGGTCGACTCTTATAAAAGCCGGCTATAGCCGAGAAGCGTCAAGAAGGGACCGACTTTTTTTTTCTTTCGCGAATTTTAACCGGAAAAGTTAGCGCTTAAGCTAGGCTACATAGTCTGGACTGGATTAGAATAGACTGCTAGGCTATTCTAGGCTAGAATAGACTATACTGAAATTCAGCGGCACGGTAGTCGACCCTTGTGAAAGCCGGCTATAGCTGAGAAGCGACAAAAAGGGACTGTGATTTTTTTCCTTTTCGAATTTCTGCGCTAACTGACGCTAGCTAATTTTTAGGCAGATGAAGATTATTTTTGGTTCATTCATGATGGTCTTCTAACAGCAATAGATGGCATTGATGGACCATTCGCATTATTAATCAAACATTTAGCACGGAAAATTGCGTTTTAATCCCCATGGACTTCTGTAAATCCAATTTAGCGGGAAAATCACGAAGTTGCAGCAGCTATTTTTCAATAGTTATGCAAGTTTACATAGCAGAGGAATATTGCGCTATATCGCCAATTACCGTTTAAATTTAGTAGGAGACATTACGTTTTAGCAGCCATTTTCCATTGATCATTAAAATTTAGCAAAAGCAAATTATGTTGTAAATAATCATTTTAGATGCCATTGGTCATTCGTATTTTATAGGTATAGAAGATTTTTTTGGTTGATATATCCAATTGGTTATTCAAATTTAGTAAATAACGATAATCAAGAAATAGCCGATACATTGGTAATTTACGAACAAAGTAAACGAGCGTATTCATAATTTACAAATAAAACTCCCGAGACATTTTTTAACTTAATCTTATCGATGGATAAATTATTTTTGGCTGACCTCGTAAATTAGTATGCAGAAATGAGGGGACCAATTAAAATTGTTCGATTATGAGGTAAAAAAAAAGAAATAACAGCGCGGAATTTTTTTTAATTTCACTTTTTCACAAAATATACAAAAATTAATCAACTTTAGCCCTTAAAAATTGCATTTGGGTTTCTAATTGAGTAATTTGATAAATAATTATTAAAATAAGGTTTTGATGTTTATTATTAAACCGCGTTCGTCGACAATTTTAAATGGTTTTTTGTTAAATAGTCGATACAACATTGCAATTATTGAGGTCAGCTAGACTTTATTTGCCTATATTACTTACTTAGAAAGGTGAAAGATTTGTGGAATGGAAATTTTTTAAAACGTCCTAAGACTTTACATACCACAAGCTCCTTCTGGTTTTCAAATAAATAAAGCCAATGATTACGATTGATCATATATAGCCATCCAAATTTTATTATTTCATTAAAATCGAGCATAATACAAAGCTTGGTGATAATTTTTTTATAACTTTGTTCAGTCGATATCTTTAGCAAAACAAAAACGTCAAAAAAACCTTTTAACCTATTTTAATATATTTTTTTTCTAGAACTGACAATAAGCAAAGTTTTTTATTATTGATTCTGCATTTTCAAAGGAGCAAAATAAATTACCCACCGTTTGCATATGTTACTTTTTTTCATGTTAAAATACGTTTAAAAAAATTAATTGCCAATTTCAATTGGTGCAACACAGCCGACTTGTGAACATTTATGCTTTTGTTGTTTACTATTTTATGGAAAGGCCAGTTTTTTTTTCGGCCAAAATCGTTTTTCATGACTTTCGATCGAAATTTCCATTTTAGCTTATATATCATACGATGATATTGTGCATAGTGAAAATAAGTGTATTATTGAAACAAATTTAAAAAAATTCATTGTCAAACTGGCAATTAAAGCTTATCAATTAAAACAATATTGTTAATAACTGCGAAAAAATAGTTTTTTTTTTCTTCAAAACTTTTTTTGAAATTATTTTTAAAAAAACATTTTTTAAGCGCTGTAAAATAAAAAAAGTAAGCTTAAACTCCAACACAGAAGACCTACCGGTTGTTAGTTTTTTTAAAGCCGAACAGTGCGTCGTTACTATGACAGAATAAGTCAAAGTCATGTTGATTTTATACTGATTGTGACTCTTTGTGTTAAAGTAACGACGAGTGGTTTGTTTGGAGTCGAGAGTGGCATTCCAACGAAAGACTTCTTTTGTTGTCGTAAAAACTGTTTAGAAAGTTCCAAGTCGCGAGAAAAAAACCAAAAAAGAATACTTTTTAAGCGCTTTCGGTGCCTAACTTTTGAGCTTTATAGTAAACATCGTGTGCGCGATGCCAAAGAAACTTTCTTTCGTGTTGAAACTTTTAACTTATGGCATTTTGATGTCAGCATGAGACAGTTGAATCTTAAGGGTCCGGCACAAAAGAGTCCCGGCACAAAAGAGTCCCGGCACAAAAGAGTCCTGAAAAAAATTGCAGCTGGCACAAAAGAGTCCTGGCTCAAAAGAGTCCCGGCACAAAAGAGTCCTGGAGAAAACGCGTTCATGTTCCCAAGCGCTGCGAGCCCTTAGGTCGGCACAAAAGAGTCCTGGCATAAAATCAATTTTTCACAGCTAACATACAATGTTACAGCTCAGCTTTCTTCCAGTTTTTTATTTGTTTTTTTAATTAGCCTCTTAAGAGGTGTGAAGAATTTCGCGGGTAAAAAATTAATGTTTTAAAAGTATTTTTATTATTTAGTTATTAAAACGCTTAAAGCTTTGAAAAACGTTTAAAAAATAAGGAAAAAATCATTGTTGTATTTGGGTATGAATCATATAATATTGAATTAATGTTTTGTCATAATTGAGTGTATGTCAAACAAAATCATGTTTAAGTAATGATTTTAGCTGGCATAAATTTTTTGTTCATTGTTAAAATATTGGAATTTTTATCAAACTAGTGTTTTAATCGTAATTGTAAAAACGACCGTAGATGTCAGACGACTAGATGAAAAAAAACTGGGACTTTTTGCGTACCATTGCGCACAACACAGATTAAAAAAAGCAAACAAAAAAACACTTTCTGCCCATTTGCTGATTTTTAACCAAATAACGAGTAAAAAACAACCAAATATTGTTAGCAATACCTCCAGACCAATACAAGTTTCTGTACTTTTTTGCCAACTTTTAGTATTTTTTAAATTTAATTATTCTGTGTTTTTTTAACTAAATATTTGGTTGATTTTTGGAAACTAGTTGGTAATTTTTTACCAAATACAGTAGCAGTTTTATTATCAGATGCTTAGTGAGTAGTGTTGGCAGCTATTTAACCAAATATTTGTCAGCTTTTTACTAAATACTTGGCATTCGAATTACGAAAATTACACGATTTATTAATGCTAAATGTTTTATTTAAAATCCTTCTGATCATAACGCAATGCAAATAAATACACCAGCAAAAGCAAAACTATTGAGCATAACTTTAAATGACATAAATAACACCACAAAATACGCAGTAAGTAAGGTAAATATTCACTAAACTCAAAAAATTTTCTAAAGAAAAATAACAAAGCAATTTAAAAATATAAAATACGATTTTTTTACTGAAACGCTATATTATTTATTTACAATAAAAATGTTGGTGATTAATTATTAGTTTTGTATTTGATTAAAACTTATTTGATTAGTCAATAATGACTCGTTAACGGAACTACTGCACATAATGAATTAAGCGTATTATTTTATGAAATGGCCCCAGGTTTTAAGTTGTCGTTATTAGCGGTCTCTTAGAAATTTTTTTAAATTTACAGAAACTTTTAAAATTCTTTTAAAGTCTAACGCAAACGTTATCACATACAAGACAATACGTAGAATCGTTCTTTGATCAAAAACGTTAAACCACATTAAAAAATCTGGGTAACTATATGGGTTTTTAACCAGATTAAAAAATCTGGGTAACCATTCTCCAGCCCGCTAATGAAAGGATTGAAAACTGTAATTATTGGAATAAACATTTGTTTTCCCAAGAAAAAAAAAATTTTTTAGCTAAAACTCTTTTAAATTAACTGTTCGTCGTTCTTTGACAAAGAGTCACAATCAGTATAAAATCAACGTGACTCATTTTGTTTGGATTATTTATGTGTTAGAATATAAAAAGAGTCAAAGTTACGAGTATTTTACGACGCTTTTGACTCATTATGTCAGAATAACGACGTGTTGAAATACGTCATAAACTGGAAGACAGCTGAGGTGTGAACATTGTATGAGAGCTGTGAAAACTTGATTTTATACCAGGACTCTTTTGTGCCGACCTAAGCGCTTGAAGCGCTTGGGCGCATGAACGCATTTTCTTTATGACTCTTTTGTGCCGGGACTCTTTTGTGCCAATACTCTTTTGTGCCAGCTGTGATTTTTTTCAGGACTCTTTTGTGCCGGGACTCTTTTGAAGGTGAGCCGAATCTTAATAGAGGCTTCCATTTTCAATTTTTCATAAAATATGTACTAAAAATAATAATCTGGAAAGCACACCTAGGATATAAAAAAACGGCGCGTACGTTGAAAAAGGGCTCGGTTTTATTTTTGTTTTTGTTAATTAAAATAAAATAAAATCAATAATTTGTTTATGATAAATAACTGGTTAAAGTTTGTTTATTTTAGTTTAATAGCACGCAAAGCCGATATTACTACGCGCAATAGTGCAACCAATTACTAACCATAAAAATTAAAAATTGAATTAGAACTAAAAAATAAAAATCACACACGTTAAATATTGTACCTAAATTTAAGCCCGGGACATACTTCGTCCAAAATGTTCAAAGAACAAAAATCAAAAGTTCAATTTTGGGTAATCTAAAAGTGTTTTTTCCTAATTTTAAAAAATTTTCTTGAAATAGAAATGGCAGATAAAATTTAAAAAAAAAAACAAAAACACACGCTTGAAATTACCCAAAATCGATTTTTTAAGTATTTTTACTTTGGACACTTTTGTATTTGGCTTCAGTTTTTCTCAGTCAAAATGTGATCTCGGGACTTTTCAAAGACGAAAAATCACAGAGGACTTTCCAATGCACAAAATCTTTAAAGTTTGCATTATTCTTATACATATGTTAGATTATTTAATTTCAAAATATTTCAAATTTTCAAATATAAACACACAAAGTAAATCGGAAAAAAATTTTCAGATTTAAAAAATATTAAACGTGTTAGTACTTTTAAAATTCAAGAAAAACTTTCCTATGCCAAAAAAACAAAAAAAAACTTTTGGTTTTGATGTACATGTATCGTATAGTAATAAAAATATCAGAAAATTTTCGTTATTGAGACCTGTTTACACAGATGATGAAGCGGCACACAAATCAAAAAATTCTGCGGAAAACAAATAAATTGATTGTGCGCCAAAAGCTAACACATTTTTAAAGTATTTGTATTTTGTGCAATAGTTTTGAAAAAAAAAAATTCCTAATTTAAAAAGTCAGAAATTTGTTTTTTCAAAACCTGAGAAAAAAATTGGGACTAACGGAATTTTTTTTGGAGATGTAGTCTTTTTTGTTAACGGCTATTTAGCGACAAAACTCTTATATTCGGCTTAATTTTCTCCGGACAGCTACTTGCAATACAAAGCCAAAAATTAAAATTTTTTTTACTTCCATAAAGATTTTTTTAAATTGTATTATAATATTTTAAAAATATTCGAATGACAAAAATTCAACCGAGTGACAAAAAGTAGGAAACAAATGCTGTGTAGAAATGATGTTGTTTTTTGTTTTAAATCTATATCAATAATTGTAAAAACTTCAAAAAATCTAAACAAGATTTAAAAAAAAACCTTAATAAAAATATTAAAAAAGTGCCTTCATTGGGGTTAAACTTTTAAATCTACGGACCTTTGAAATTGGCGAATTGCAGTTTAGCATTGGCACCTTTTTCATAATTAAGACCCACGTTACATAATTAAACTCATAGTGTCCTATTTTTGAGATCTTGTATGTCAAAAATCGCGATTTTTGATACTTACAAAAACTGTACGCAGAGACCTTTAAGCCCGGTTCACACTGAGGTGGCAATGCCACCGGTGGCAATGCCACCGCCACCGGTGGGAATTCCACCGGTGGCATTGCCACCTTTAGGTTCACACTGGGGTGGCATTGCCACCGCTGAAGACGCAATGCCAGCATTTTGTTCGTGTGTAGAGCTTAGAAAATTTGCACTTTTTTAGTTTATGATTCTAAATACATTGAAGATATTGATTAATATTCTTCTATTGCTTGCACTTCGAAAAAAACAAATTAAAAAAAACTTGCAAAAGATGGTGGATACTAGTGATGTTCTTCGGAGCTTTAAGCTCCGGAGCAGAGCTTCGCTTTTAGGAGCTCCGGAGCAACCCCCGGAGCTCCGGACTTCCACCTTTTTTGTACTAATTTTATGAATAACTGAAAATCTATTTTGTTTTGTCAAAATTTTTTTGTAAACTAAAGTTTTCTCAAAACTTATTCAAAAAAATAAATATATAGTCTTAAAAAATACAAATAGAGTAACTTTAAATGTATTTCAAATTTAAATAAGCTTAAAATCGCTTGTTTAAAGGGAGGAGCTCTGGAGCTCCCTCCGTTTTAAATGGCCAGAACTCTGGAGCATGATATTGCAGAGTAGAAACATCACTAGTGGATATGTCCTATTTTTCAGTGGCGCGAACAGGAGGGAGAATTCCACGCTTTAGTTCAAGAAATGAGACTGCAAGATCATGAATATTTTCATGACTATTTTCGGATGTCTCCTGCTCAATTTGATTAATTGTTTTCGCAGAAAAAAATTTAAAAGTTTTCTTTTTAATTAAACATAAATCGATTTTTTAGATTGTTTAATGACCCGCCCCATCATACATCCTATTTTAACCCAAGGCTGTGCATTAAATTATGTTAGAAACTACGCAGCAGAAAAATTCGCAAACCTTTTGTTTTTAAAAAAATTAAGTTTTGCAATAAAACCACAGTATTTTTTCATTTTTTATGCAATGCACACGCGTTTTCACGCGTTTTTTTTGTTAAAACTGTAAATTTTTCATTGATTTTTTTAACAATGCGCGCGTTTCTACGCGTTTTTTTCTTGACAAGTCTGCCACCGGGGACGGAGTTGTGGATCGAACACAACAGCAGTGGCATTGCCACCTCAGTGTGAACACGTCCTATGTTTAACGTTGGACACAACAGCGGTGGCAATGCCACCTCAGTGTGTACACGTCCTATGTTTAACGTTGGACACAACAGCGGTGGCAATTCCACCTCACGGTGGCATTGCCACCTCAGTGTGAACACGTCCTATTATATTTAACGTTGGACACAACAGCGTTGGCAATGCCACCTTGCGGTGGCATTGCCACCTCAATGTGAACAGGGCTTTAAGCCCGGCTCACACTGCTGCCATATGCGATTCTGACACGCTCGCACGCTCAAATACCCAAGCACAAAAAACAACAATTCTTTTTTTTTATCTTTCTGTCTTGGTGACAAAAACCGTAATTTTTCTGCGCGATGAGTTACGCTTGACAAATATTACTTAATAAAAAACCTGTATTACGGAAATGAAAACATACAGAATTGTATATTTTTGCTAAATATAATTAAAGTAACGATTAATTCATTTATGAATTCGATAAAGATGGTTAAAATTTGAACAAAGCACGCAGTACATGCCCGTTTTTAAAAGCAGTATACAAATTAAAAATTTATATATTATAATCATTATAATTATCAAAGATAACTTTTGAATAAAAATGAATAAAACATCAAAAATAATCTTCGACCAGCCAAACTCCCTGAACTGTGATAACTGAATTTATTTTTAAATAATCGTTTGCAACAAATTAGCATTTACGGTAGTTTGTCAGTTTTCCGCGAAAATGTTCCGATAGTAATGCAGTTTTTATTTGAAAGTTTCATACTGCGGAATTATGGAACGGTAGTTTTAAAATTTTCTTAATTATACTGTTTTTCAATCTTTTATGTATAAAAAAACAAAGTGCACAATAGCATTTAAAGTTAGACCTTTGTTTGAAGTCACTGTTTTACTGTTATAATTCGGGAAACTTTTGTTTGTCCTAAATTTTAAGTGTTTAGCCACCAAAAGACTCTGTGCAAACATCAATGGACCATTGATTCTACAAATGATTTTTGTGTCATTTTAGCACCATCCAAATGGGCAATTTATAAAGCTAGGCACACAGGAACGTCAGGAACGAGCTTAAGCCTACGCGTTGCTAAGCCTAAGCGAAGCCTAAAAAACAACCTAAACTTTATAAAATAGCTGCGTGGAGAAAGTTTAGATTGTTTTTAGGCTTTGCTTAGGCTTAGAAACGCGTAGTGGGCTCGTTCCTGACGCGCCTGAGTATTCTTGATGTGTCTTGCTTTATAAATTGCCTTCAAATGCGCCGCTGTTTGAGAACATAGAAAAAATGTTACAAATTTTAGTGTTCAATTTTTTAGAAAACACAAATCATTTGTTGTCTCCTATTATAGCAGTTCAGTCTATGGTCTAATATTTTCTATCTAATGGGTATCTCTTTTTCAAATCATGAGTATCATTTCAACACTGGTGTTTGAAGTACGAAAAGTTCATAAAGCTCATTTCCCAATCACTGTCAGATCTAAAAAGGACGATAAATTTTTATTTGTTTTTAAATAATCGATTGATTTTGCCAACTGTATCAGCGAAAGTAAAGTTTACACATGGTTTGCAAACAAAAACACAAATAAAGATAAGATTATTTTTTCGAAGTCTGGAATTAATGCTGTTTGAATTCATATGTAAAAATTTTTTATTTATACGCAATAAAGGAAGTCACATAATAATAATAAATAACAATATTAAACAACAACAAAATAATAAAAAAATTTACCTAATTAAAAACGATTGTTTATGAAAACACGCTTATCACACTCGATTATTTTTAATTTGTACAAAAAAGTATTCGTAAACAAGTTTAACCCGTTTGAGTGATCGCTGATCACCCGGTGACCGCGATTAAACATTCCTCCCACGGTGGTGGTATCTTCCTTTGACCATTGTGGTTTCTGAATTCAACCGCACGGTTAACATTATGTACCACCAAGGTCATACCCAGGTGGTACCTAGATGAAACTGTAGGCGTGGTCTATATTTTGCATTTGAATAATTGCTACCGTACACATTCACGCGCAAATGCTTTAACTATTTCAACTTTTTATAGTTCTCGGGCCGCTCGCCCAAATAAAGCTTTTGCGCAGGAAAATGTACTGTAGCAATTATTTATAATCCAACGCAAATGCGAAAAATAAACCATGCCTACAGTTTTACGTACCACTTAACCTAGGTATGACTTTGGTGGTACGTAATATTAACGGCGGTCGAATTTACCCACCACCATGTTGAGAGGGAAATCATCATCGTGGAACCAATGTTTTACCCTGGTAATTGTGGAAAAGGCGACAATTGGAATGGGTTTAATTAAAATAGTTGCATAATAAAAAATCTGAATAAATTTCGAGCGTCAAAGACAATATGCCAAAAATGCTTTACGGTGTTTAATCATCAATAATATTGAACAAAGTTGCACTTTATTAAGGGGGCGGCCATTTTGTAAAATTATGATTAACGTGCTTTGCAAAATTTTCGAACGCGCAGTCCTCAGAAAGGTCAAGAATTCGTTCCGGGTTAATATAAAAATTTAATTCTATATCATTAGTTAAATATCGTATATCTACTATTCTCAAAAAATATATAAATTTTCACACAGTTTACTATACCGTTTCCGTTTGTAGCCTTTTTTAAGAAACGGGTGAAAAGCAAGTAAAATGCAAATAATAACATTTTTTAAGAATAGAATTGAAAACACTTTTTTAAAATTAAACCGTTGTTAAACAAGATAAATTGAAAATTGAACACAAACTGTCTGGTCAAAAAATCTATAATTTTTAAATAATAAAGTATTTAAACTACGGAAGAAAAAAAATTGTATAACGAGAAAATGCACAAAATCGTAACTAAAATAAAAAAAATTTATCCTACAAACAAATAACGGTTTTATCGGCACTCTTGATTTTGTAACATACATCTTCTGGATTTGCACTAATCAACCAAATTCGCTTAAATAATAATTTGCATACGATTGGGTTGAAAAGTGTGTTCGAAACTATCAAAGCATCTTAATTTTTTTGTTTTTTTTTGTTAGGGCACTAGAATGTTCTAATTAAGGTCTTGTTTCTAAAAGGGTAGCCCTGCTTAAGGATCTTAATTAGGCGCATTACAATAAAGGTTCCTTGGGTCCTATGACTCCAATTAGGACTCGCCCTAATTAGGCCTCTCAAAAAAAGTTTCTTTATAAATGACTTCAATTAAAATTGTTTAATTATTGTTAGTTTTGTAAAAATAAAACAAATAAACACATCTTAATCTTATTATATTCACAAGATTTATGACTTTTGTTCATTTAAAATTCAATCAAATACTTCATTTTTCAAAAAATATAAAGAAACAGTTTTTTTCCAGGGAATCGGTTTTTAGAGTATTTTAAAAAAGATATTACACGCCTTAACAAGGCGTGTAATATGTCTCTAGTCTGGACAAAAAATGTGTCTGAGATATATAAATTGCATTTTTCTTTATTTTTAAGTTGTATATTTTTTATAATCTTTTAACAACAAAAAAAGTCAAGGTCAAGATTCAATAAGTACCTAACAAAAATTATGCAGAAAATAATACCACTGACCAAGTCGACATTATATTTCTCAGTTAACAGAAAATTTTAGTTTCTAACAATAAAACGGTCTGTACATTTAAAAAATATATTATATTATACAAAATTAAATTGAAAACAAAAAATCTGTTTTATTTACAACGCAATTATAACTTTTTAATAGTTATAGTCACAATAATTACATTCTGAATTGTACATTGAGTAAAGTCGTGATGTTCCTTGGAGTTTTTTGCAACTTTCGAGCAAAGCTTTTTTACAGTTTTGTGATGATTTTTTAAAATAAATCTGGAAAAACAATACTTTTTTGACAAAACAAACGAGAAATTTTCAGGTTTTGATATAAACGAAAGCGAATTAACGCCGTTTTCGACTTTCCACTCCATTAGTTTGTTTTTTTCATAAAACATACATTCACTGGCTAACGAAACCTATCATTAGTATACACGGCCGATGTATATGAAAGACATGTCAGGATGCAGCTAAAATTGGCTAGCTACCAAAAAGTAAATAGCCGCGAGTAATAAGAAATGATTATTTGTAGCTGACTGTAGTGGATTGTTAGCATAGATATGACGTTTCGCGTTGACTCAAATCAAGTTGTTTATAAAACGTTTTGATGGTCAGATGCTGACTACTCTGATTGTTTTGTAGTTTTTTTTTATTGTTTACGCTTTGTTGTTTGTTGTTTTTGTGGTAAGTTTTTCTTTTTCTC
>JASAMX010003569.1:0-2500 GCA_030248175.1 Microlaimidae sp. YZB2_3 | reverse complement strand
CAAATTTATTGAAAAATTTGCCCGATACAGGAATTGAACCTGTAACCTCCAAAGTCTACTCTGGCGTGCTATCCACTACACCATAGGCTGGACAAGGAGAGGTGAAAGATAATCGCCTTTTATTAACGCTTGCACTTTGAGTTTTCACGGAAGGAACACAATGTGTCACACCTTCCCACCAAGAGAAGAGCTGCTCTCAGCCTCTTCGATTCAATCCGTACACCTCCACCAGCCCCAACAAGCCCGTCTATCTTCCGTAGAACGGGGGGTACACTGGTATACATACCCGGAGGTGTGTATCGGCCACCAAATATGTGACAACCCAAAGTAGAAGCGAAAATTTAGACAGCCAGGCGCTGAAAAATTTAGACAGCCAAATTTATTGAAAAATTTGGCCGATATATTGAATTGAACCTGTAACCTCCAAAGTCGACTCTGGCGTGCTATCCATTACACCATAGGCCGGACAAGGAAAGGGGAAAGATAATCGCCTTTTATTAACGCTTGCACTTTGAGTTTTCACGTAAGGGACACAATGTGTCACAAATTTATAGTGAATTAAAAAGTTAGATATAATAAATCTGTTTAGCATTAATTCATTCATTGCAACAGTAATATGACTCATAATAAGTACACAATACAAGTGGTTTTGACTAATTTTTATACACAGATAGCGGTTTAGAAAAAAGTTACACATATTTTTATTTTCTCCTAAATGTATTTAAAATATTTTTGCTGCTTGCGTTTATTGCTAATAACAAAACAAGAATCGGCACACAAAACCACGTACTAGAATACGAAATAAGTAAATAAATAAATTGCGTGCGTGTGTGGTGTGTATGTGCATGAGTGTGTGTGCGTGTATGTTAGTGCGTGTGTGCCTGCGTGCGTGTGTGCGTGCGTGCGCTTGTGATTGCGTGTGCGTCTCGATTTATACTGATTTTTGTCATGAGGCGTGTCTTTGTTTGTGTGTTTGTTTGCACTTGCATATGCATTTATCTCTATCCATAATGAATTATTGTTATTATTTGTTAATATTTGTTTTTGTTATTTAGGTACGTATTGTGCCCTTCCAGAGATGATATTATGGCTCCTCCTCACTCGTCATTAAATTGTGCTTTCAGACAAGACGGATACGCATCCTCTACGCAAAGTAAATAAATTTTCACAAATATAATATTTTGTTGATATGTTTTGGTTTAAGGAGTGCCTCAGAGAGACTGGCAAGTAATCTATATATAATAGACGTGTGTGTGTGTGTGTGTGTGTGTGTGTGTGTGTGTGTGTGTGTGTGTGTGTGTGTGTGTGTGTGTGTGTGTGTGTGTGTGTGTGTGTGTGTGTGTGTGTGTGTGTGTGTGTGTGTGTGTGTGTGTGTGTGTGTGTGTGTGTGTGTGTGTGTGTGTGTGTGTGTGTGTGTGTGTGTGTGTGTGTGTGTGTGTGTGTGTGTGTGTGTGTGTGTGTGTGTGTGTGTGTGTGTGTGTGTGTGTGTGTGTGTGTGATATTAAAATTGTTAATTATTAACAATTAGCCAAAAAACACTTCTGCCTGAGTATCATAAGACTAAAAAAATTAATAGCGTTATATAATACATAAATTTAAAAGCAACGTAAGATTGATTTTACAATAGCGTCCCTGAAGACAGTTAATACTACTTAAAGCTAGAATTCCATTCCAACAGAACTACTCACTGTGAGTTTCGGAAGAATCCATATCCACAGATAGCAGGTTATCATACAAATCTCCATTTAGTTCCCCTGCACCTTCCTGGGAAATATTAGTATGAATCTCAGCGTTAATGTTCTAAAAAACAGTTTTTTAGCTTTGTTGGGGAGTTTTACCAGCTAGAATCAATTATAACTGAAATTCTGAGTCTAGACGGTTATATATAGGAATCGAAAGGGCCGTGGCCTTGGCCTCGGTTTGCACCGGCATTTTTTTTTCTAGCTGGCCTCATCCCCGGCCCCGGAAAATGCAATTTAATTGTCAAATCAACCGTGCAATTTTCTCTACCCCGGCCCCGGCAATTTAATTGTCAAATCAACCGTGACAAAACGGGGGAAGAACCCCTAAGAATACATATTTTAAAGCACTTTTTACAATTTTAGACTGATAAATTTTATTTAAAAAAGCTAATGTAATTGCTTTAACAGGACTTTAACTTTAACATTTATTATTCTATATTTTTAAAATTTTATTAAAACTGTATTTTAATAAGATTTCCTTATTTTAATCATGAGTCGTTATTATTAAAAATTTGAAGACTTCTTGAGCATTAAAAACCATTTTGTAGATTTCATTATAGGATTAGGGTTTGACAATAGAAGTCCAATCATGAGACGTATACAATAAATATTAGTTATTATAATATCATTGTTTATATCAAAACATATGTAAACCAACAAGAATTTTTCGGCTATGTGTACAATAAATTTCTTAACTAAATTTAAAGAAAAATGATGCACATCATACTTTTCGGCGGGAGCTACTTTACGTGAGCAAT
>JASAMX010003567.1:0-10093 GCA_030248175.1 Microlaimidae sp. YZB2_3 | reverse complement strand
TACTTTGTATTTGCTTACAGTTAATAAAATTTGAGTGTTTATATTCGAATTAAATATGGTGGAACTTTGTAGTGAGAAGTACTATTTTAAGAATAAAGGAAAAATATATGTAGTATGTATTATAACTAATTTCAGTAATATTTTAGTAAATTTTTTAATTGGATTAATTACGACTAAAATTTAAAAAATAGAAAAAATAAAACTAAATAAATTGCGGGTAAAAATTGCCCATGATTTTTGCAAAGTATATTTTTTGAGCTCAGCGAATAAAAAATCGAAATTAAAAAATATTTATTAAAAACAACAAATAATACCCAAAATTGAATTTATAAGTGATGTGTTTTACATTTTAATCGATATTTTTAAACATTTTTAACATTACCTGGGTGACTCAATTATTTAATTTATTTAATAACAAAGCAATACAACAACTCATAAATATTGAAAAAATTTAAAGTTAGAAATGTATTGACTAGAAAATTACTAATGTCAGAGTAAAGTTGAGTTAGATTTATCTGAATAATAAACCTGGCCTGATTAAGTTTTTTTTATGCTATATAAAAACCAAAATTAATAACGACAAGAAAAAACTAGCTGCGTGACAGTTTAAAATTAATAAAAAGCATTGAATAAAATTCGTACACAAGCCGACGATATTTGCCGGAATAGTATTTATATAAACAAAACAATATGAGTGCTCGTGATCAAGCAATATTTTCCAAAATTTTTATTGTCTGTTGCAGAAAATGTGGAAAATTGTACATTAAATGGTTATATTACAGCGATACTGTAAATATCGATATATCAATGAATAGCTGACACTTTTAGGCTAACATTTAAAATTAATTCCCAAAAAAACACAGAAATATTACGAAAATTTTTACTAAAAGTTTAGATTCTCAACTTCGATATTTTTCATTTCGAGTGCGATTGAAAAGTAATTTATGATGTATCCAACCGTAATGCTTTTTTTGTTCTCCGGTTGTTCTATTTTGAGTTGTATTTCTATGAATTTATATTTTTGATGTATTTAAATGATTTGACTTATTCAGTTTTTGCTGCAATTTTATTGAAAAGTAAAGAAAACTAAAGAAGCAACTTTTTAGAAGTAATTTGAAGTAAAACGTAATTTTAAATAAAAAAAAAGTAAAAAAATTTAATATTTATTAAATGTAAATAAAAAAAAACCCTAAATTAGTTTTTTGATTAAAACAGCACTGTCACAAATAAAAAAAGTTTTTCAATAGTGGCAATATATCCGAAAAAAAAAAAAAAAAAAAAAAAAAAATTTAAGAAAGCTAAATATTAAATTTCTAACAAATTGTTCAAAACTTTTAGCGGAATGGTGATATGAAGCAAAATGCACATCACACAAACACCAAACAGCAAAAACCACGCACATTAACACAGTAATGAACGGATATCTTGAACATTGAGTGTACCTTTATGCTATTTACCGTTATATACTGTATAATAGTCTATGACAAAATTGAAAATTGTGTGGTAAAAATTTGTATTGAGTTATACTAGATATTTAGCTATAATTTATAGTGATAATGATAGTGATGATGATAAAGTATAATGAGTGTGAAGTGATAAGTAAATAATGATACGATACGATAGTGTTATGATAAGTGATAATTTTATAAAATTATAATGAGTGATAATTGATAATGAATGATAATTATAGTGATAATCATAAGTCATAATAAGTGATAAGTGATAAATATAAGTAATAAATGATAATAAATAGGAATAGTTATTGGTGAAAATGAGCCAAGCTTATAAGTGTTAATAATAAGAGATGGACTAGAAAAGTTATAAATGATAGTGATAGAAAAAAAGTGATAAATGATAAGTGATATTGATTATCATTATCACTTTATCACTATCATTATCGCTTATCACTAAATCACTATTATTGTCACTACGGGTGTGCATTGCCGGGAAATTTCACTTTAGCCGCGCTATAGCTTTAGTACTAAAGGTCTAAAATTCGTTTAGCCTTAGTTCTTTAGTACTAAGCCCAAAAAAGGCTTAGTACTAAAGTACTTTAGCCTTAGCTTTTGCCAAACTGACAAATACGGATATTTTTTGAAAATTAAAAAAGGTAAATCTTAGCAATGCACTCTTAGGTTTATAGTAAAAAACTCATTAAGATTTTTGACATTTTTATTTCATCAGATTTTAATTTTTTTTTTTTTAAAAATAAAAAATTTTTTAGCGCTAAATCTGCAGTTTTAAAGTTGCCCTTGTACTGCATATTGCAGTTTTAACCTTAAAATGTCAAAAAAGTCTTTAATGTTGAGTTTTTTACTATAAACCTAAGAGTGCATTGCTAAGATTTACCTTAAAAAAGGATATTTTTTAAATTTTCAAAAATGTTTGTATTTGTCAGTTTGGCAAAAGCTAAGGCTAAAGTGCTTTAGTACTAAGCCTTTTTTGGGCTTAGTACTAAAGCTAAGGCTAAACGAATTTTAGACCTTTAGTAATAAAGCTAAAGCGCGGCTAAAGTGAAATTACCCGGCAATGCACACCCGTAGTGACAATAATAAGCGCAATTCATTAAAAAACTCTAGCTACTAGTTATGATAATGATAATCAATATCACTTATCATTTATCACTTTTACTATCACTATCATTTATAACTTATCTCGTTATCACTTATTATTAACACTTATCACTTGGCTCATTTTCACCAATAACTATTACTATTATTATCACTTATTACTTATCGTTATCACTTATCACTTATTATGACTTATGATTATCACTATAATTATCGTTCATTATCAATTATCACTCATTATAACTTATGATTATCACTTTTCATAAGCACTATCATTATCACCTATCATTATTACTTATCACTTAGCACTCATTATTACTTATCATTATCACTATCATTATCACTTATAAATTATCACTTATGTCCTAGTATAACTCAATACAAATTTTACCACACAATTTTCAATTTTGTCATAGACTATTCCTGCATTATATAACGGTAAATGGTATTACATAAAGTACACCTCGATGTTTTACAAGATATTCCGTTCATTACTGTGTTAATGTGCGTGGTTTTTGCTGTTTGGTGTTTGTGTGATGTGCATTTTGCTTCATATCGCCGTTCGCTAAAAACTTTTTTAATATTGAAGCGATTTGCTTAAAATTTAATATTTAGCTTTCTTAGAATCTAAGCTACAAAATTTTCAAATTTCATCCGGATCTGTCCAGTATTGAAAAACTTTTTTTATTTGTGACAGTGCTGTTTTAATCAAAAAACTAATTTAGGGTTTTTTATTATTTACATTTAATAAATATAAATTTTTTTACTTTTTTTTAAATTTTGAATTACGTTTTACTTCAAATTACTTCTAAAAGTTGCTTCTTAGTTTTCTTTACTTTTCAATAAAATTGCAGCAAAAACTGAATAAGTCAAATCATTTAAATACATAGAAATAAATTCATAGAAATACAACTCAAAATAGAACAACCGGAGAACGATGAAATTATTACGGTTGGATACATCATAATTACAGCTTTCGATCGCACTAAAATGAATATCGAAGTTGAGATCTAACTTTTAGTAAAAATTTTCGTAACTGTGGTGTTCAACCTTGAGTAATTTTAAATGTTAGCCAAAAGTGTCAGCTATTCATTGATATATCAATCCTACAGTCGCTGTAATATAACCATTTAATGTACAATTTTCCACATTTTCTGCACAGACAATAAAAATTTTGAAAATATTGCTTATCACGGCACTCATATTGTTTTGTTTATATAAATACTATATAGGCAAATGTCGGTCGGCTTGTGTACGAATTTTATTAAATGCTTTATTAATTTTAAACTGTCACGCACTGGCTTTCTTGTCGTTATTAATTTTGGTTTTTATATACATTAAAAACTTAATCAGGCCGGTTTATTCAGAAAATCTAACTAACTTTTATTGACATTAGTAATTTTAGTAAATACATTTCTAACTTTAAATTTTTCAATATTTCTGAGTAGTTGTATTGCTTTGTTATTAAATAATTAAATAATTGAGTCACCCAGGTAATGTTAAAAATGTTTAAAAATATCAATTAAATGTCAAACGCATCACTATAAATTCAATTTTGGGTATTATTTGTTGTTTTTAAAAAATATTTTTAATTTCGATTTTTTATTCCCGCTAGTGAACTCTGAAGGCATATTACTTTGAAAATCATGGGCGAATTTTACCCGTAATTATTAGTTTTATTTTTTCTATTTTTTTTAAATTTTAGTCGTAATTAATCCAATTAAAAGATTTACTAAAATATTACTGAAATTAGTATAATACATACTACATATATTTTTCCTTTATTCTTAAAAATAAGTTGTACTCCTCACTACAAAGTTCCACCATAGTTAACTCAAATATAAACACTTAAATTTTATTAACTGTAAGCAAAATTATTCAAAGTAAATCTGAATTGTTTTCGATGATTTACATAGTTAATTAAATATTTAATAAAAAAACAAACATTAAGAATATCTAATTTTGATACGATTTTTTTATCGAAATAATCATTTTAAAGCAAAAACAACAACAATTTTTTTACGGGTATATAAAATCACAAATTTTGGTATATTTTATACAATGATGTTTTTTTTCAATTAGTTCTTATTAGACGAAAAATTTCATAACACACAATTTTAATTGTTCTTCTCATGTTCATTTTATAGGCACCTTGCACTAGAACTCGGTTTTTACATGAAGTATGCAATATACATAAGTGTCACCATAATGGATAATTACCGTATCTCCTACTTTTCGTAGTATGCAGATCAACCGATCGAAATTTCTCGCGGTCTGTTGATCTGCATACTACAAATAATAAGTAGGAGATACGGTAATTATCCATTATGATGACACTTATGTATATTGCATACTTCACTTATAAACCGACTTCCAGTGCAAGGTGCCTATAGATTTTTACGAAATTAGCGATAAAGAATTTTTGTAACTTTTTTATAACAAAAAATGTTTTCCCACTGCAATTTGAAAATAACGAAATCTTGAAGTTTTTTGCTTTAATGAATAATTTTTTGCAAGTAAAAAATATATTATCAGATTTTATTTAATATTTTTTGCCATGATCATGGAACACAATACGAATAATTTTGCCAACCACTTATCTGGTCAAAATATCTTTAAAAAAATAAAGAGTCTTTTTAAATAAATATAATAAATATAGTAAATAATAAAAAAATAAATAAATAAGTCTTTTTAAGGAGTAAATTATTCTGCATTTTTTACTAATAAACTTTTTGGCTTTTTTTAAATTTTATGTTTTCAGCTTGTTTTGAAGTTTTCCCTTGAGCTTTCTGAAAAAAATTTCCTTTTGTAATGAATTTAAAAGTGTTACTGAAGATATTCTTTCTAAAAATATTATGCAAAATGTATCTTCTAACGCCTAATTCATTGAGACAAAACCATTTACAAAAATTTTTAATAACAATTTATAATTACGACTATTTACAACTACTTTGTTATTATAAATAATATACAGACAATAATTGTCTAAAATTTTTAATTCACTGCTTCAATTTGTTATCATATAGCCCCTTGGCCAGTGAACAACTGCGAAAGTGAGATTTGGTTTTTCAGTGTGGAAAATATTTTACCAGTTTTAAAACGAAGACAAAACTTAATTATTTTATCGTTATATGTAATTCAAGCAATTTTTCTCGCGATCTATATTTATTTATAAGATTTCACGAGGTTGAAACAATTAGTATTATATATCAACTTCAGTTGAATTGAAGGCCTCATCTGAAGAAGTTGCTCATGATGGTTTGCTCGTGATGAAATCTAACATTTCACAAAACTCTGTTTGAGAAAAGTCGAAAAGAGGGTGAATTTAGTAAAAAAAAACACATGTAGAAAGTAAAGATCGTCATTTTATCTATCTACCTATAGGCAATTCATTTCATAACTTTGTACATCGCAAAAATAAGAGCCAGTGGCCGAAATTAAGCTGGCCGAAATTACGTCACTTATGATAATAGACAGGGAAATTTTATGATAGGGCCAGCGGCCAGGTAAAGAGTCAGGTAAAAAAGTCAAAAAAGTCAAAAGTTTATTCTAGAAAACCAACAAAAAAGAACATAGTTACAGTACTGCGAGCCGATCACGGTCGCAACAAACAAAAGATTACAAAAAACATGGTTTAATAGAAGTAGTCCAAAGGCTTATCAAAAATAAGCACTAAAAAGGACCACTACCAAGACTATTTTTAAAAATGCTCAGTGAGCTAGCCGAAACTTGTTGTTTGAATTAAACTTGTTGTTTTAAACAATAAGCTTGAAGAAGGTTTTTTACAGAACAAGTAGTAAATGTTCTAAAAATTAGCAAAGAGATTCTGAATGCTTTTTTCACAATTAATTCACAATGCTTAGAAAAATTTAGAGTATCTGATACATAAATTTCGAGATCCTTAACTAGATTTTTCTTTGTTAGAATCTTATCACTTATAGTATAGTCAGAGTTTAACATATCTTTTGCAAGTCCTATACGCATCACTTCACATTTATTTTCAGCAAGTTGAAGCTGCCACTGCGTTGACCATTTTTCGATTCTATTCAAATCGTCCTGCAACTGAATATTTTTCTCTGCTTTTTCCTCACTTATAGTATAGTCAGAGTTTAACAAAGCTTTTGCAAGTCCTATACGCATCACTTCACATTTATTTTCAGCAAGTTGAAGCTGCCACTGCGTTGACCATTTTTCGATTCTATTCAAATCGTCCTGCAACTGAATATTTTTCTCTGCTTTTTCCTCAAACGAGAAACCGGTGTATATCTTTGCATCATCAGCAAACAATTTTATCTTGGAATGATGAACACAATCGACGATATCGTTAATGTAAATCAAAAATAAAAACGGACCAAGAACGGAACCTTGGGGAACTGAACTTTTGACAGAATATGTTGATGACTCCATGTCGTTAATAGTTACTTTCAGAGTTCTACCAATCAAAAATGATTTTATCCATTTTAAAAATCGTCCCGTAACTCCATAAGATTCCAACTTATACAAAAGCTTTTGATGTGAAACTGTATCAAAAGCCTTTGCAAAATCTAGATAAATGACGTCAATCCTTTTCTTATTTTTTAGGTCTAAAGACCAGTCATTTATTGTTTCAAGCAACTGGGTAATAGTTGAACTATTAGCCTTAAAGCCGTGTTGGCACCTTGACAGCATTTTTATGAAAAAGGCTGAAAGTTCATTTTTAACCAGTCGCTCAATTAATTTACAGGCAACAGAAGTTAAAGATATTGGGCGATAATTATCTTTATTACTTTTAAGACCTTTTTTAAAAATGGGAATAATTATAGCAATTTTCGAATCTAACGGTAATTCTCCTTTATCAAACGATTTTTGATATAATGAAGCCAACGGATGGGCGATGACTTTTGACAGTCGTTTAAAAAAAAGGCTGGGAACCCATCTGGAGTTTTAGAAAGTTTGTTTGAAAGTTTTTTAATTGCGATAACGGAACATTTTTAACAGTAAAAGACATGCTCTAAAATTCCATTTTTTTCCACAGTAAATAGTACTTATGAAATAAAGACATTTTGTGTTCACGGTTAAGAAAAATGGTTGACGGCGGCGCGAAAAATCAACTAAATTATTATTTATATATTATTAATTAAGATAATAATCTTTATTAATAATATATAAGAAATAATTTATGTAGTTACATCATATTTTGTATTTTGAATATTTGCAGGCAGAAAAGCAACAATGAACAAACTGGCAATGACTTTATTCCTGTTTGGATTTTAAAATATGGTGAGATTTTTAAAAATTAAAAAAAAGTCTTATTGAGAACAGGGAGGCTTTACTAGTTTGGTTTAAAAGTTTAGCTATTTTTATACAAAATGAATTTGTTTAAGTTTCTATATATATATAAAAATATTTTTTGAATCGTAAACGCTTTGAAGAAAATGCATTTTACTCGGAAAAGTAAGCAGTGAGCAAATGGTGATCTTATGCACGCATCCTGGATTGTAAACAGATCAGCTGAGTTATGTGTTAGCGGTTTTCCTGTAAGAAGTTTTTATGTGCTAATGATTCATTACAGAAAAGAAATCTATTTAGTGATACCGTAGCGAAATGTTTCATGTAAACACAGCAAAAAATTTGTAGCTGTATGATAATATTGTTAAAGATTAATTGAAACACGCCCTGAGTGGCATGAACGTAAACTACGGCGCTTGCCACTTAGAATGTGTCACAATTAGGACAATTATGCGTCTCAAAAAATTGACTATCCAATACACGTATGAATCAAAACCAAAATTAAAACCCCCAAAGCCTTAATTTAAACAATAATTGTGTCCAAGCAATGTGCCTCGTAACAAATTTTGCCTATATTTTTGTATGATAATTTTTGATCATCAGTATCATTGATGTTTCATGATATTTAAAAATGTAATCTAAACGATATCCTCTTTTTTTTGAATTTTTAGCATGCGTTCGTTTTACAGTATATATGCTTTTACCCTGAATAAATTGAAAATAAATTAACACAATAGTTAAATTTTTAGTTTGGGTTCATTCATGAAAGTTTGCGGCAACTTGTTACTCGAAAGTATGGAAAAGAAACTTGGATTAAGATTATGTAAGTTAAATTATAAGAATAATAATATAAAAAATTATAATAAATTATTATGTAAGTTAAATTATAATAACAAAAGCAATTTTGGAATAGAAAATTTCTTCTGGTAAAGGGCAATATTATCATTCTTTTGGCAAATCGTCTGTAAAACACTTACCGAAAAATATTAAAAAACCTATGAATTGAATTTTACATTTTTAAAGTATAAAAAATGTCCTAATATTTAGCGTAAAAAATGATGTATATGTGTTTGAACGAAAAAAATCCCTCTTGATAAAAAAATAATTAAAATATTTTTTATATTTGAATTTTAAACAAATTGATAACTTTGTTCGTGAAAACTCTTTAAACTTCAATTTAGCTTGATTAAATAAACACTCAAAATATTACGAAATATATACTTTCTCTAACATCGTAAACTTGGCGATTCCTGATTTTTTTTTCAATTCCACAGTTTGGAGCAAAATAACTTAATTTAACAAGAAAAACAGGCAGAACCGGAAAACACAAAACCAAAAATATTTTTTAAAATCTTTTTGTAAGCCTTAATATCTTTTCCACAAATACCCAAAGAAACAAAAAAATAATAATTGTTTTAAAAAAGACCTTCGAATTGAAACTGGAAAGTTCAGATATTCTACCGAGTTTCCGCTGCAGAGCATTCAGTAGTAGCAAATATATATATAAAAGAAAAATCTGACACCTAGAAAAAACTGCTTTAAAAAAAAGGTTCCATTTAAATGGGACCTTGCGAGAAGAGGTCCTATTTAAATAATATTTAATTAAAATGGGAGTTATTTAAATAAGATCCCATTTAAACAGGATTATAGTAGAATGACAGTTATTTAAAGGGGATCCCATTTAAATGGGACCTAATTTCGCAAGGTCCTGTTTATATGGCACCTTTTTTATTATCCAGTTTATTCTAAATGTTTCATTTTTCCTTTTTTTATTTTTGGTAGCACTAAGTTGCAATAGAGGGCAAAAATACCCTGTTTTATCTACATAAAATTTGTTGAATTACTTAGCCATGAAAAATTCTCTAAAAATAGAACAGCAACAAGGGAGAAGGGACGATTTCCCTTCGGGAGAATGTTTAGACAGAAAAGATGAGGACTGTTCAAAATGGACGTATGTGGACTGTAATAAATTAGCAATTAGAATTTGCAGCTGCTTACAACATAAAAAAATGTAGATCATATAAAAAATAATAATTTTTATTCGGTGAATCAATTACCATGGACCCGGCTGTAATTCCTTTATGGTGGGAAATAATGGCAATTAAAAAAATCATTTTCACAGAACTTTTAACCATCGCGAAATCGCCTCTTTTTAATTTAAAGGTTTGTAATTGTATGAGCTAATAGCAACTATAAATTTTACAAAGTGGACATTTAATGATGAAGAAAAACTGCTGCTGTGAGCATGATTTTTT
>JASAMX010003564.1:0-24897 GCA_030248175.1 Microlaimidae sp. YZB2_3 | reverse complement strand
CTGTTGCTCAACAGTTCATCTACTTGGTTTTGAACTGCCCCCAATAAAACCCCGGGGGCAGTGCAGCAGTGCACAGGTCTGCTAAGATCGCTTGACTCTGACATATTATAAATCTGCAGTTCAACAAGATCTCTCATTTTAAATATATTATACACATTATTACTGATAACTAACATCAATAACGTTAAAAAACGCACCAGTCGACGAGGTCCTGTCAACACTACCACCATATATTTTTCTTCAGACCATTCGTCTTTGGACCAGATTAAACACGGATAAAAATGGTCAGATTTACCACACTTGGCCCACACAATTTGCCACTCTTGCAATTCTAAATCAACAACAATTTTTTTTGTTACAGGTGCGTTATTATTAAATAAACATGGTCACCAGAGCTAGGTAAATGGTGTTTACAATTCAAGGAGCGAGGGGGTGACAAGCTTTAAATTAAAGCCACCAAGCGAGGGTGGCTTTAATTTAAAAATTTGAAAAAAAATGAAGTTGATTTTTTATAAATCAATTTATTCTTATCTAATCCAAAACAAAATAACGTCAAAAACGTCATCAAAACATTACAAAATCGTACGGTGTTTCGCAAAAAAATTAAAATTTTACTATGCAAATTTTTGTCATCCGTAAATTTCCGTATTCTGATGACTTTAAGATGACTCCAAAGTTGTGTTGCGGTGAAACACTTAAGAATTTTTTTAGATTTTAAGGATTAAATACAATGAATGAAATAATTTACATTTTGATTGTTTACAAAGCTTCCGTTAAATTAATTATTAATGCTCAAAGCATTATTTTTGTATTAAAAAATCATATAAACATAAAAATTATTTATAAACATTATTTCTAAGAGTTTTTTCAGTCATGATTTCATAAATTAAATGAGATAAAAATATGATTATGTTCATAAAACAAATAAAAAATTTAAAAAATTGTGATTAGCAATTCTTTTTTTTTTTGAAAAAATTAAAATAGCAAAAAAGGACGAATACCAAATAGTCTGTGATCACCAAATTACATTGGGTCTGGCCTGGAACGAAGCCAAGTTTTAATTACAAAATTTTTAAAGGTTTTTAAAAATTTTTAATTTGTAATAAGTGCCAAATGAAATTTTTCTAAAAAATTACATATTAAAAGAACTGAATGTGTCAAACTTAGCGATCATTTTTGCAGTTTCAAGAAATAAGAAGAAACAAAAAAAAATCAAAAACAAAACTACATTTTTCTCGGCCCATTTAAAACGCCACCCGCCACAAAAAAATTTAATTTCCAGGACAGCTCTAAAAACTATGCACGATTGATATATAACTATTATATGATTAAATTGTAGAGAAAACCAAGCGTCTTGGAAGTAATCAAGACTTGTAAACATTTTTTTTGAATCGTGAAAAACGCGGGCATACAGTACGCCATAAAAAAATTCAGCGAACGAATTTCGCCTAAATTTTCAGGAAACCCCAAAGGCTACAGTTGAGCTAACAACATCATAATAAAATCTCTTAATAATAAAAAAGTTTTTTTGGGACCAAGTTTGTTTTCACTGTATTGATCGTAGTGATGGATGACCTTAGAAATAAAAAAAATCCAACCATTTTAGAGAACAGCCAAAAGTTTGAGCTATGTCCAAGAATATTATTTTGTTCCGTAAAAATCCTATGCTCTAAGTGAGATATAACAGTTTGAAGTTTATGTTTTGTTGCCTGTGTGCATAGGGCCCGACCGGACTGAAATAAATTTTTTAGTCTGGTGGACCGGACTGAACACAAAAAACTAGCCGTACCGGATCGGACCATATTGCGTTTCGAAGCAATCTGTTAAATAACATTTTAAAACAATAATAACGGCAACCACCCCCATACAGAACACTCTAGCGCTAAAGGTTGTCAGGTTCAGATCTGTGCTCTGCCGCCCCCGGGGTTTTATTGGGGGGGCAATTCCAAAACGGGGGGGGGGGGGGGGCACGGGGGGCAACTTTTTTGAACGGGGGGGGCGAGCAAGGAAGAAAGAAAAAACAAAAAGAGAAAAAAGAATGGAAAGGGGAAAAAAAGGACAAAAAAAGTGAAAATAAGGTAAAATAGATCTAAAACGGCTTAAAATACATGGAAATAGGCTACAAACTGCAAAAAATTCACGATGATGGCGTCATCATAGGTCAAAAATGGTGTCATAATTTTAGGGTACTTTTTCATTTTTTGGCGGGGGGGGCAATAAAACGGGGGGGGGGGGCATTTCCAGACCGTGCACAGGTCTGCAGGTTATTAATGTTGAACAAAGAGTCTCATCTCAACCATGGGGGTGAAATTTTTTTGCCCCTCCTGGCTTATCTTATCGCCTGCCCTTTGCATAATGCATAGGGAAGATAAGTTTCAGGTAATGAAACAACAACAAAAACAATAACCCTTCCATACAGGATCCGCTTTTACCCATGAAAATAGTCAGTCACCAAACAGTTATTTTCCAGATAGAAACACAATCTTGTTTTTATTTACATGGCGACCATTGATTTGATATTACTGAAAATGTGACACTTATAATATGTAAAAGAGGACAAACGGTCTTGGATTTTATTTTCTTAAAATTTTCTAAAAGCAAGAGTACCCTTGCCCCCAATAGCTTATAAACTTATTTCATTAAAATATCTCTAGTGGTTCAGGAAATATGATCCCCCAACAAAAGGCGTTTTTCGACAATTCTGTACTTGAAAAATTGCTCAATGGATATTAAAGTGTAAATTACAAAATAATATGTACTCAAAGAAAGCGGTTACTTTCTACTTTAATTTGATACCCCGATCGTTACGATTAGTGCAGTATTTGCCGAGATAACGTGTCCCGTACAAAAAAAAACAGTTAACAAACAGACAAAAATGTTAGATACCTTGATCTTTAAGATTGGTGCAGCATTTGTAGAGATATTGCGTTTTTCGTACAAAAAACCCTTCGTTTTTTTGTGAAAAAACCCTAACGGCGGCAGGAATTTGATGAAGTGTGCCGGAATATTTTTGCCGTCAGTTCGTATTTTTAGCAAAAAAATCGCGGGTTTTTTGTACGAGAAACGCAATACCTCGACAAATACTGCACCAACTATAACTATCAAGGTAACAAATTAAAAAAGAAAATAGCCGCTTTCTTTGAGTGCATAATGTGTAACTTAAATCATTATCCTCATTAATCAATCTCTAACGTAAAACATTGTCAAAAAAGGCTTTTTTTTGGGGGGGGGATTGTTGTTGTTGCATTACCTGAAACTCATTCCCCTATGCAGATTATACAAAGGGCAGGCGCTGAGACAAGCCAGGAGGGGCGAAAAAATTTCACCCCCATGGTTGAGACTCTTCGTCCAACATTGATAACGATGTTGGCAACCTTTACCGCTAGAATGTTCACTGCGTGCAGTATTCACTCATTCCGAGGAAGGATTTTAAGTCTCCGCCTGATTTTGATCTTACATTTAACGTCGTACATGAGCAGCATAGGCATAGATGAACACGGTCACCGAAGCTAGGGGGAGGCGTTTACTCCGGGTTAAATGACATATTAAAATCTATGAGGGAGGTCCTAGTGGGGTCGAACCCCCCTCCCCCAGCTTTAAAAACATGAATTAGTGTTAAAAATTCGCGTTTTTGGAAGAAAATTTAGTATAAAAAAGTACTTAAAATTTTCTAGAGAGGGAATGGGGGGTCAGATTTCAAAATCTAGAGGGGAGTCAAGGGTAAAAAAAATCGAAAATTTGGGGAAAGGGGGCCCCCTGGATTTTTTTCTAGGGGGAGGGGGCAAAATTTCAAGGTTAGGGGGTGGAGCCCACCCTAACCCCCCTTGTTTATCTATGAGCATAGGTGTTCCTGCAAGGCCAATGGTACAGACTACACACACTATGGAGCTGCATTTGTCCACTAGTTTGCTAAATGGAACACTGCCATGCGTAGCAGACGTACAACAACAATCACTCTAGCCATGCCAAGCTGGACACATTTCTATAAAAGAAAAGATCCACAACCAGGTTTAAGTGGTAGTGTGTGGAACCCGTAGGCCCGTTGGGTGCTGCCTTAAAATCAGCACGGTCCTCGTGACTCAATGGCACTTTTTTGGGGGTCATAATTCCTGAACCACTGGAGATATTTTGTTGCAAAAATTTTTGTGGGCTATGGGGGGCAGGGGTAAGGTTTTCACAAAAAATCAACAAAATCGAAGACAAAAAGTTTGAATCCGCACCGCACCTTTAAGTGATCTGAAAAAGACGGGTTTGACAAAATTAAAGGAAAAGGATAAAATTTATTCTAATCAAAATACAAAATACTATATACCTTCCGTTTTCGGCTTCGAAGGAGTGGTTTTTGCTTCTGACAGAGAGGTTATTGCATCTATATTTGAAGATGGCTTTTCAGTTTGAAAACGATCCACGTTTAAAATGTCTAAAATCACTGTTATTTGACAAAATAAAAAAAACGAGCTTACCTGAAAAATTAAGCACCAAATAAAGCACAAGATCTGGTTATTTTTATCACTGAAGCAGGGGTGTAGCCAGGATTTCGGAAAGGCGGGGTTGCACTCTATACGATACAAATTTTTCGAAAGGGGGGAAGGGTTGTAGGGGATTGTACTCCAAATTTTCAAAATACCGTAAAAAAGACATTTAAAAAGGGTAAAATCTTTTGCGCTTCGCGCTAAGTGATTCTTTTTGCTGCTATTTGCAGTGTTTTTTAAGTTAAACTTGAAAAATTTGAGGTTTAAAAATGTATAACATTACAAATCGTGCGACAGCACGAAAAAATTTTAAAATTGTGTTTGAAATTCATTAGTAACATCACTAAAAGTTGTAAAAGGGTAATGTCGAGCGCTAAGCGGAGCGAAGCGCAAGAAAATTTTTTTAAATTGTTCTCTTAGGACCCCCAAATCTTTACCTCCGCCAGCCCAAACGGGGGGTTACAACCCCTATAACCCTCCTTGGCTACGCCCTTGCACTGAAGGTTGCTTTGCTTTGCTTTTGAAGAGAACTGATACGAATGGATACAATCAATATTTTTATACGGTAATTTTACACATAGAAACAAAAAGGCACTAAATTTAACGGTCCATCATACTAATAATCCCGCTTTACAATTTCTTTGGGAGGGGAGAAGGGTGTGCATATTCTTGTTCTCCTTCTATTTTAAGAATAATCACACCCCAGCTATCTCCAGGACGGAACCTTCACTTGT
Source organism: Microlaimidae sp. YZB2_3 (assembly GCA_030248175.1). Lineage (NCBI taxonomy): Eukaryota > Metazoa > Nematoda > Chromadorea > Desmodorida > Microlaimidae > Microlaimidae sp. YZB2_3. Next base: position 19,691 of record JASAMX010003564.1, on the reverse strand, counting down.
TACTGTTTACATGGCAAATTTATTACTGAAAATTTGACATTTTTTTAATAACTTCAAAGAAAACAAACGGTCCTAGAATCTGTTTTCTCAAAAAAATCTATAAGCGCATGAAAAAAATAAGAAATAATTCTGTCTCCATATAATTCTTTGTGTTTAAGTAACAGTTCCTGATAAGAAAGACCAGCTTCATCTTTTTCTTGAGTAAACTAAAAAAAAAGAAGTGTTTGTGAAAACGATTTATTTTTCATCAAAATAAAAAAATATTACCTTCACTTTTCTGCTTTGAAAAACTGGTTTCTGTTTCAGACAGCGAGGCTATTGGGTCTGTTTTTGATGATGACTTCTGAATTTCACAGGAATCCACTTTTAAATCTAAAATCAAACCGGAAAAAATAAAAAAGAGACCTTGTCTGACAATTTAAAAACCACAAAGTTCTAATTTGTTTCTGTCCCTGGTCGTTCATTGCCTTTGAAAAGACAACAGTACTTTTATGAAAGGATACATTAACACTTGTTTGTTTGTTTGTAAAGATATTCCAATCTTCTCAAATAATATTTTATTATAGTAATTAATAACAAACCGTAAAATAGGGCCAAAATGCATTAATTTAAAAGAGCCCAATACATATAAAATCCGGCTTTATATTTTTTTTGGAAGGGGGAGGGAACGCGGAAGGGACGAAGGTTGGGCACTTCTTCTCTGGATATGCCCGTGTCCATGAAAAGTAGTCACCACCAACCAACTATTTTTCAACTTGTATCTGTATACATGGCGACCATTAATATTATTGCAAATTTGACTTTTTATAAATGTTAGGGAACAAACGGGCTTAGATTTTGTTGTTGTTTTTTTAAAATAACTTATAAGCGCAGAAAAGCATAATTGCGCATATCATTTTTAAGAGAAAGCAACAGTTCCTCCTGATGCAGACCTGTGCACGGTCTGTAAATCCCCCCGGAATATTAGTGGCATAGGTGAAAAGGGGGAGGCAGGGTGGGGTCCAACCTCCCCCTATAGCCTCGAAATTTTGGGACCCCCCCTAGACGAAAATCCAGAAAGTCCTTCTTCCCCCCAAACTACCGAATTTTTTACCCCTGAAACCCCTCTAGAATTTAAAATCGGACCCCCCTTCCCCCTCGGGAAAATTTTAGGTACTTTTTAATACTATTTTTTTCAAAAAACGTGAATTTTTAACACATATTCATGTTTTTACACCTTTTTTACACCAGAATATCGCTTTTTATTCAATAAAATGTAGTATTATCCTATTAAAGGAACAATTATTAAAGTTATTAGGGTTTAAAACTGTTTTGCTTTGGACACCGGACCCCACCTGACCCCCTTCTAGGTTTCAAAATTTCGCACCCCGGGTCGACCCCCTTAAAAAACTAGGAGAGGTCCGGACCCCACTGGATCCCCCTTCTAGAATTCAAAATTCGATTTACCCCGGGTAACAACCCACCCCTAGCTGGCCGAATCGTTCTCATTTATGATTAGTGGCTGTGCCCCTTGTTTTATTGCCATCCCGTCCAAAAATTAAAAAGTACCAAAAAATTATGGCACCATTTTTGACCTAGATTGTGACGCCATTTTCGCAAAAATTTCAGCCTATTTTAATGCATTTTAACCTATTTTTACTTAAATTTTGTTTTTTTTTTCATTTCCTCTTGCTTGCCCCTTCCTACGTTTCAAAAAAATTGTCCCCCTCATGTTCCCCCGTTTTGGAATTGCCCACCCCAATAAAACCCCAGGCGGGTGGGGGGCATAGGTGAGAAAGGGGGGCTGAGTGGGGTCCACCCTCGATCCCCCCTCCCCTTAGTTTTGAAATTTTGCCCCCCCCCCTAGTCGAAAATCTAGGGGCCCCCTCTCTTAAATTTCCAAATTTTTTACCCCTGAACCCCCTCTAGAATTTGAAATCCGACCACCCCCTCCCCCCTCGGCAGAATTTTAGGTACTTTTTTATACTAAATTTTCTTCTAAAATCGTAAATTTTTAACACACATTTATGTTGTTATACTCTTTTTTTATACCAGAATATCGCTTTTTATTTAATAAAATGTAGTATTAGCCTATAAAAAGACCAATTATTACAGTTATTGTAAATTATGGTCTAAAACTGTTTTGTTTCGGACACCGGACCCCACCTGACCCCCCTCTAGATTTCAAAATTTCCCACCCCAAGTCGACCCCCCCCCTAAAAAGCAGGGGCTTCCGGACCCCCCACCTAGAATTAAATATGCGATATACCCCGGGTAACCACCCCCCCTAGCTGCCTAGACCGTGCTCATCTTAAGGTGGGGGGACAGGGGGGATGTGCGTGTCTGCTGATGCGATGGAATAGCATCTTACTTTTTTTCAAATAAACAATTAAAAAAAAGTAACATAAAAATCATTATTTTTAGTCAAATTACAAAATACTACCTTCTTTTTCCGGTTTCGAAAAACTGGTGTTTGCTTGTGACAGTGTGGTTTTCGCATCTATTTTTGAAGATGGATTTTCACTTTCGCAGCCATCCACTTTTAAATCTAAAATTACACCAAAATGGTGACTGTTAGGGCCGTATCCAGGGGGGATGGGGAATATATCCCCCACAAATTCTAAGGAAGCAAAAAATTTTGTAAGAGTCCTCCTTTGGTTTTTACAAAAAAAATTGAGAAAGTATTTTTTCCATCAAAGTTTTCCTGCAACATATTTAATGCCTAAAAAAGTAACAAAATCAAAAATTTTCTGCTTCGCAGACATTGTTTTTCATTAATATAATAGGTAGGGATTTATCTAGATTTTACTCAATTGGTGAACAACCTAATATTTGTTGCGAAAAGTCCTGTTCTTCGTATATAACATTACTACATCCAGTTAAAAAATATTTATTAATTGCATTTTATTTCTCAACTGTTATTTACAGTTACCATAGTCCTGCTAGTTAATAATGACGTGCTTAAGACGGAGGTAGCCTCCAAATACAGCAAAGCCAGATTTTTTATAAGATTAGATAATTTTAATTTTAAAAGAGAAAAAAATTTGTTTTAATATTAGTTGAGAAACATTCCTGTTGCATTCCAAACGTATTTAAACAGTTAAAAACTCTAAATTTTCCCGCTACTCTGGAAATTTAAATGACCTATGGCTTTCAAAAGTAAAAGCATATATATGCTTAAACTACAAACTACAATAAATAATAAATCAGACCTGTGCTCTGCCCCCCCCCCTTGAGGTTTTATTGGGGGTGGGAATTCCAAAACGGGGGGCACGGGAGAGGGGAAACTTTTTTGAAACGGAGGGGGGGCAATAAAACGGGGGGAGGACAAGCAGGGGAGAAAGAAAAAAAAGAGAAAAAACAGGGGGGCAATAAAACAGGGGCAAATCCCCCAATAAAACGGGGAGGGGGGGCATTTTCAAACCGTGCACAGGTCTGATAAATTAAACTTTTATCAACGATTTTACATATTAAAAAACATAATTATTAGCAATTTAAAGTGATAAAATCACGCTTTAAATGGATAAACGAAAACGATCTATAAATTATTTTTTTAAAATTTTCTTTAATTTTACACCTTACATTTTTTTTCAATATTTTGTAATTTATTTTTTTTTATATTTTGTAATTTTTCGTTTAGGTCCTCTAAATAAAAAAATTTTTCCGGGGAGGGGGGGGGGCATTCTGTCCTCTCCCTGACCGACCCGTTGACAACAGGTTTCGCCTCTTAACCATGCTGCGGGGTTTCAGGCTGCTGAGTTTTCAGGGTACCCATATGCAGTGGCGTGCCCAGGGGGGCATTCTCCCCCGGGGGCATTCTGCCCCCCGGACCCCCCTGACAAGGGGCTCTGCCCCTTGACCCCGCTGGGGGGCTTTCGCCTCCCAGACCCCCCCCCTCAGGGTTAGTATGTACCCCCAGACCGCCCCCCCCCCGAAATGAAATCCTGGGCACGCCACTGCCCATATGGAAAAAATACCAAGCCATTATTGTAGGCGGCTGAAATTTAAGGAAGGGGAAAGGCATATATACAAATCAACCAAATAAGATTGTTTGTTTTGCTTGATGTGTAGTACCAGTGGCGTGCCCAGGGGGAAGGCGGCCGCCCCCCCCCCCCTAAATCCGGCGAAGCCGGATTTTTTCGGGGACCCTTACGTTTTTTGAATTTTGGGAGAGAAAATTTTTTTTTCTTAAATATTAATACAGAAACTTTCCTGATGCCTTCCAAAAGCATATTAATAGTCAAAAAACCAAATTTTCCCCGCTTCGCGGGTAGTTTAAATTGACAACAATTTATCTCAGTTTTTCCATTTCCGTCGATTTTGCCGCTCAATATTTAAGGCATACACGTTAAATCAAACTACTATAAACACTATTAACCTTTTATTAACGTTTTAAACACATGTTTTAAATGGATAGGAATAAAAATAAACTTAAATTTTGTTTTAATTATCATTTGGAATTAAAATTTCCAGTGTATTTTAGCGCCTTAAATTAAAAATTTTCTCTCCCGGGTGGGGGGCATTCTGTCCCCAGACCCCCCTGACAATGGGTTCCGCCTTTAAACCCCGCTGGGGTGCTCTCGTCCGCCAGACCCCCCATTTCTGGGGGACTGCCGCCCCCCAGACCCCCCTGCGGGTTAGTATGTACCCCCCCCAGACCGCCCCCCCCCCCCCAAATGAAATCCTGGGCACGCCACTGCCCATATGAAAAAAATACCAAGCCATTATTGTAGGCGGCTGAAATTTAAGGAAGGGGAAAGGCATATATACAAATCAACCAAATAAGATTGTTTGTTTTGCTTGATGTGTAGTACCAGTGGCGTGCCTTGAGGGGGAGGCGGCGGCCCCCTCCCCCTAAATCCGGCGAAGCCGGTTTATTTCGTTAGGGCGGACCCTTACGTTTTTTGAATTTTAGAAGAGAAAATTTTTTTTTAATATTAATAGAGAAACTTTCCTGATGCCTTCCGAAAGCATATTATTTTTTAATGAACTCTGATCAGTTTTTCGATTTCAATCGATTATGCCGTTCAATAATCAAAATTAAAACGTTAAAACCAAACTACTATAAAAAAAACCTCATCAACCTTTTATCAAATGTTTACACATGTTTTAACTGTAAAGGGATACAAAACCTTAAATTTAGTAATAAACATCATTTGGAATCCAAATTTTAGTGTATTTTAAAGGCTGCCTTAAATTAAAAATTTCTCCCCGGGTATCTACCCCCGGTCCCGGCATCCGGGGGGGGGGGGGGGTCGCCGCCTTCCAGGTTTCCCTTCAGGATTAGTTCGCCCCCAGAAATGGTAATCCGGGCACGCCACTGTGTAGTACTTATTGTTTATCAAAATTATCTGAATTTTTTTCAAATAACATTAAGCAAGTTAAATGACAAAATACGGTATTATTTGGACGAAGTTTACCGCCGAAGCGGAAGCGAAAATTTTTTTGTTTTTTGCTTTTTGGGGGTCCAATTGTGAATTTGAGCAAAACTATTGTAGAGATCGGTTGGCGCCGAATCTTAGGCTAGAAGTTTCAATTTGAGCCCTTCAAAGTCTGAAAATGCATCCTGCGAACCCATTCGGCGGGGCGGGCGCGGCCGCCCTCTCCGCCAGTTTATGTCCCGTCTGACCATTTTCGGGAGGAGGGGGGCGGCCGTCCCCCACCTAGTCACGTCCCCGCCCCAAGATATCCCCCTCCTGGGATACGGCGGTGACTGTCTATTTGACAAAAAAAACACCAGAGAGTTTGGCCTTGAAAAACCGAAAAAAAAACTAAAAAAAAGATTATTTTGGTACCAGGTGGTTGTTTTTGCCAAGAGACTACAAATCACAGAATCTCAAAAATTTTCGATAAAAAAATAATACGGTTGACAAATTTTCGGGGTTTTTTTTTTCGGAAAGGGAAACTTCCCCCACTTATTCCCTTCAGTTTGATAAAATGTAATCACACGCACACTTCAGCTATTCACGACAGAACACATTTATTTCGTTTACAAGAGAGGGACGATCGAAGTATGACGATATATATTTGACACTTTTTTATTATTTTAAAAAAAAAAAACGGAAATAGCGTTTTTTTGCCAAAAAAATCTATTCGCGCGGCGCATAAAAGAAAAAAAAAACATACCATTTCTCGTCAAGGATTAAGTTCTTTCTACGAGAGAACCATTTTCCCTTCTTTTTTGAGTAAAACAAAAAGGAAGGATTTGACAAAATGAAAGAAAATATTAGTGATGGGCAGTTCTGTTTTGCAGGTGTTACGGGCAAAATTTTAAATTCCGGTTTTCTGCATATTTTGGATTTTTTAAAATCTCAATTCCGGGTTCCGGTTCCTGTGTTGCATTTCGAAAAACTCAATTCCGGTTTTTTTTCGCTGTTCAAAGAAAAGCCCATCATTAAAATATTTTTAATCAAAATAAAATACCCTACCTTCCAGTTTTCTGTGCTCCTAAAAACTGGTTTTCGTTTTCCATAGTGAAACGTCATTGCATCTTTTTTTGCAGTAACAGATTCTCACTTTCGCTACAATCCACTTTTAAATCTAAAATCATATCAGATGGTGATGACCGTGACTTCCATGTGACAAAAATAAAAACAAGAAGGCTTCTCTGAAAATTCAAACTCCAAAGTACTTTTCCTATTATTTTCGTCCTTACTGGTTGTTTTCACCAGAGAGATTTAGCACCCCCCCCCCGCTAGCGCTGACCCCCTTCCCCCCCCCTTTTTGGACCAATTGGAATATATTTTTCATCCACTGTCCAAAACACGGTTTTCTAGTTAAAAACAGCGTTTAAATACACTTTTTTAGGCTGAACAGGCCGTTCAAACACACAAAATTCACATTAAAAATTAAAAACATTAAATTATTGAAATTCAAAAAATTTTGCTAAAAATTGGACCCCTGAACCTCCCCTAAATTTGAAATCTCACTGGGTCAACCCCCGAGCCAGGACGAACTCCTGGGACCCCCCGAAAATTTTGGCCTTCACTCGGGGGTGGACCCCCCCTAGCGGACCCGACCAAAAACACCATACGACGGCAGTGATTTTGTGAAGTTTGTCCAAACTTTCTTTTCTTTACTTCGTGTTTTTAGAGAAAAAATCGAGTGTTTCGTATGAGAAACGCAATAGGGTAGTGCATTTAATTTCGGCACTTTTTTTCGGCCCGATTTTTATGTTTGATAGCTCATTTTAAAGCTTTCACGATACTGCGTTGCGTCACAAAAGTTTCACTGTACAAAAGTAGTTTTTTTACTTGATTAAATCAGTTTTTAAAAAATGGAAAATTGCCGAAATTAAATTGCATTTAATTTCGGCACTTTACAAACAATCGATTGTTTCTCAATCAAAAAATCATCATTTTCAAAAATTTAAAAACCTTTCATTATCTCCAGACAGTTTTATTTAATTTAAGCTTCTACTTGTTGTTTATCGTGTAACTGGCGAAAAGTTACAGCTAAAATGCCAAATGGTATCAAAATGAGCAACATTTGGGAAAAAAGTGCATTTAATTTCGGCACTTTTTAAAAGGACCCCCTTAATCGAGTTTAAGCGCAATGCTATGACCCCTACACTTTTCAACGTTGTCGTTTACCTATTTACAACTACAATTTAACACCCGACCACTTAATTCAGTCCGTTTTTACCTACAGCAATATGTGTGCCGAAATTACACTATTTTATTTTATAACGATTGCTCACCACAGACGCAACGTAGAACCACAGGGACTAAAAATTCAGAAAAAAGACCACATTTTACCAGGACAGTTTAATTTTTAAACCAATTTATTGCGTAATCATGAAATGCCCATGTTCTAAAAACGAGTAACAATTTTTTTTATAAATCACACAATTTATCATGAAAATATCATAGCATAACAAATAAAAAGCTTACGACAGTCATCTTCATATAATTAGCTCTCATTTGAGCTATCGACGTTGTATTCCGTCCAGGATTACCAAAGATATAGTCCAAAATCAAAAATGGCCAATTTAGAAAAGTGCCGAAATTAAATGCACTACCCTATCTCGACAAATAATGCACCTTTCTTTGAGTGCATAATTTGTAATGTAAATTGTTATACCCATTGAACAATCTTTCATGTAAAGAATTGTCGAAAAATGTCATTTTTAAGTGATTATAACTTCTGAACCATTAAAGATATTTTGTTGAAAAAATTTTTGTGGGCTATTGGGGGCAAGGGTAAGGTTTTCACAAAAAAAATATCAAAATCGAAAATAAAAAGTTTGATTCCGCACCGCACCATTAAGGGTTTAAGGCATATGCCCGCACCTTTGAGGGGATCTGCCCCTACCTTGAATAGAAAGACCTTTAAATTTTATGCATCATGGCCCTTTTTAAGATTAGTGATAAAAAATAAAAAATCTTTTTGTACCAGTTCTTGTCATCATAGGTCACCGAAGGGGGGGGGGGGTAGGGGGGTCACCCCGCCTTCGGCCTCTGAGACCTACTCCCCCCCCTAAGGCCCATTTTTGACCCCTCCCCCCCATCGACCCCCTTGACCCCTGCCCCCCCTAAGCATAGGTGGGGGGGGGGGGTGGGGGGGTTACCCCCCCCAAAATTTCGGATTTTGCTGACACCCCCCTAAATTGGTAGTCGGGGACACCCCTCCCCAATCGCCTCCCAAAGAAAAATTTTTAATGATATAAAAGGATTAAAAAATTTTCGCGCTTGCGCGGAGTGTTTATTACCTTATTTCCCCGTTCATTACCTTTTATTACCTTTAAATTCCCCCGCTACGCAGGCAGTTTAAATTTCCCCGCTACGCGGGAAATTTAAATTGGCAATTTATCTTAGTTTTTCAATTGCAAATCGATTATCCCATTCAGTAGTTAAGGCATACATGTTTAATAAAACTACTATAAACACTATTATCCTTTTTTTTAACGTTTTAAACACATGTTATAAATGTATAGTATAGCTATAAAAAACCTTAAATTTTGTAATTAGTATCATTTGGAATAAAAATTTCTAGTGTATTTTAGCGCCTCAAATTATAAATTTTCTCCTCCGGGGGGCATTGTTCCCCTCGAATATGCTTGTCATAGGTGTTTTTGGTCGGGTCCGTTAGGGAGGTCCACCCTCGGGTGGAAGGCCAAAATTTTTTAGGGGGGTCCAGGGGGGTTGTGACTCCCCTGGCTTTTTAGGGGAGGTCGACCCCGGGTGCGAGATTTCAAATTTAGGGGGGAGGTCAGGGGGTCCAATTTTTTAGCAAAATTTTTTAAACTCAATAATTTAAGTGTTTTTAGGTCTAATATTGAATTTTATGTATTAAAAGAGCCTATTTAGGCCTAAAAAGTGTATTTAAACACTGTTTTTAACTTAAAACCAGTGTTTTTGACAGTAAATAAAAATATATTTCCAAATTGGTCGGGAAAGGGGGGGAGGAAGGGGGTCAGCCTCGCTAGGGGGGGTCTGTAATCTCTGAGGGTGAAAACAACCATCAGGGACAAAAATAATCAGAACCCTATTTGGTTTTTAAATTTTCAGAGAAGCCTTCTTGTTTTTATTTTGTTACATGGCAGTCACGGTCATGACCATCTGATATGATTTTAGATTTAAAAGTGGATTGTACCGAAAGTGAGAAGCTGTCTCCAAAAAGAGATCCAATGACGACCTCGCTGTCTGAAACAAAAACCAGTTTTTCAGAGCAGAAAACTGAAGGTAGTGTTTTTTATTTTGATTAAAAATATTTTAATGATGGGCGGAACAACGGAACACCGGAACCAGAACCGAAATTGAGTTTTTCCAAAAATCCGGAACAGGAACCGGAACCCGAATTGAGATTTTAAAAAATCCAGAATAGGAACCGGAATTTCAAATTTTGCCCGTAACATCCGAAACCAGAACTGCCCATCACTAATATTTTCTTTCATTTTGTCAAATCCTTCCTTTTTTGTTTTACTCGAGAAAGAAGGAAAATGGTTCTCTCGTAGAAAGAACTTAATCCTTGACGAAAAATGGTATGCACAATTATTCTTTTATGCGCCGCGCGTATAGATTTTTTTCGAAAAAAAATTCTAAGCCCGTTTGTTCTTTTTAAAATAATAAAAAAGTGTCAAATATATATAGTAATATCAATCGTCCTCTTGTAAACAGAAATAAATGTGTTCTGTCGTGGAAAATAGCTGAAGTGTGCGTGTGATTACATTTTATAGACACATGAAAGGGAATAAGTGTAGGGGAAGCTCCCCTTTCCGAAAAAAAAACCCCGAAAATTTGTAAAGCCGTATTATTTTTATGGGAAAATTTTTAAATTCTGTGCATTTTGTAGTCTCTTGGCAAAAACAACCACCTGGTACCAAAATAAACTTTATTTTAGTTTTTTTAATTTTTGAGGCAAACTCTCTGGTGTTTTTTTGTCAAATGACAGTCACCGCCGTATCCAGGAGGGGGATATACTTAAGGCAGGGACATAACTAGTGGGGGGCGGCCGCCCCTCCTCCCCCCGAAATGGTCAGACGGGGAGGAAATAAGGATAGTGGTTTGGCAGAGAGGGCGGCCGCGCCGCCCCCCCCCCCAAATGGTCGCCAGATAGTAAAATTTGGGGGTTTTCAGAGGCTAAAAAATCAAAAATTTCTAGCGCCTCGCTAATCGCTCGGCGCCAAGCCAATCTCTACAATAGTTTTGCTATCACAATTGACCCCCCAAAAAGCAAAAAACAAAAAAATTTTCGCTTCGCTTCGCGGTCAACTTCCATACGATGGGTATGCATATTTTTTGTCATTTAACTTGCTTAATGTTATTGAAAAAAGTACAATAATTTTAATAAACAATAAGTACTACACAGTGGCGTGCCCAGGATTTCATTTCTGGGGGCGAAAATACTAATCCTGAAGGGAGGTCCTGAAGGCGGCAACCCCCCCCCCCCCACAATGCCCCCCGGGACCGGGGGGTAGAATACCCCCCGGGGGAGAAATTTTTTAATTTAAGGCACTAAAATACACTAGAAATTTTAATTCCAAATGATGTTTATTACTAAATTTAAGGTTTTGTATCCCTTTACAGTTAAAACATGTGTTTAAAACGTTAATAAAAGGTTAATAGAGTTTATAGTAGTTTGATTTAACGTTTTAATTTTAATTATTGAACGGCATAATCGATTTGAAATCGAAAAACTAAGATAAACTCTCAATTTAAACTACCCGTGCAGCGGGGAAAATTTGGTTTTTTGACTACTAAATAATATGCTTTCGGAAGACACCAGGAAAGTTTCTCTATTAATATTAAAAAAAATTTTTTTCTCTTCTAAAATTAAAAAAACGTAAGGGTCCGCCCTAACGAAATAAACCGGCTTCGCCGGATTTAGGGGGGGCGGCCGCCTTCCCCCTGGGCACGCCACTGGTACTACACATCAAGCAAAACAAACAATCTTATTTGGTTGATTTGTATATATGCCTTTCCCCTTCCTTAAATTTCAGCCGCCTACAATAATGGCTTGGTATTTTTTTCATATGGGCAGTGGCGTGCCCAGGATTTCATTTGGGGGGGGGGGCGGTCTGGGGGGGTACATACTAACCCTGAGGGGGGTCTGGGGGCGGAATCCCCCAGAAATGGGGTGTCTGAGAGACGAGAGCCCCCCAGCGGGGTCAAGGGGCAGAGCCCCTTGTCAGGGGGGTCCGGGGGGCAGAATGCCCCCCGGGGGAGAAAATTTTTAATTTAAGGCGCTAAAATACACTAGAAATTTTAATTCCAGATGATAATTAAAACAAAATTTAAGTTTATTTTTATTCCTATCCATTTAAAACATGTGTTTAAAACGTTAATAAAAGGTTAATAGTGTTTATAGTAGTTTGATTTAACGTGTATGCCTTAAATATTGAGCGGCAAAATCGACGGAAATGGAAAAACTGAGATAAATTGTTGTCAATTTAAACTACCCGCGAAGCGGGGAAAATTTGGTTTTTTGACTATTAATATGCTTTTGGAAGGCATCAGGAAAGTTTCTGTATTAATATTTAAGAAAAAAAATTTTCTCTCCCAAAATTCAAAAAACGTAGGGGCCCCCCAAAAACGCCGGTTTCCCGTTATTTAGGGGGGGGGGGCGGCCGCCTTCCCCCTGGCCACGCCACTGGTACGACACATCAAGCAAAACAGTAAATCTTATTTGGTTGATTTGTATATATGCCTTTCCCCTTCCTTAAATTTCAGCCGCCTACAATAATGGCTTGGTATTTTTTCCATATGGGCAGTGGCGTGCCCAGGATTTCATTTCGGAGGGGGGGGCGGTCTGGGGGGGGAAATACTAACCCTGAGGGGGGGGGGTCTGGGGGGCGAGAGCCCCCCAGCGGGGTCAAGCGGCAGAGCCCCTTGTCAGGGGGGTCCGGGGGGCAGAATGCCCCCGGGGGAGAATGCCCCCCTGGGCACGCCACTGCATATGGGTACCCTGAAAACTCAGCAGCCTGAAACCCCGCAGCATGGTTAAGAGGCGAAACCTGTTTAACGGGTTGGTCAGGGAGAGGACAGAATGCCCCCCCCCCCCCCCCGCAAAAAAAATTTTTTTTTATTTAGAGGACCTAAATAAAAAATTACAAAATATTAAAAAAATAAATTACAAAATATTGAAAAAAAAATGTAAGGTTTAAAATTAAACAAAATTTTAATAAATTAATTTATGAATCGTTTATCCATTTAAAGCGTGATTTTATCCCTTTAAATTGCTAATAATTATGTTTTTTTTTAATATGTATAATCGTTGATAAAAAATTTAATTTATCAGTTTACCTGTGCACGGTCTGAAAATGCCCCCTCCCCGTTTTATTGGGGGTTTTGCCCCTGTTTTATTGCCCCTGCTCCTTCTTTTTCCTCCCCCTGCTTGTCCTCTCCCCTGTTTATCGCCCCCCCCTCCGTTTCAAAAAAGTTTCCCCTCTCCCGTGCCCCCCGTTTTGGAATTCCCACCCCCATAACCTCAAGGGGGGGCAGAGCACAGGTCTGATTTATTATTTATAGTAGTTTAAACATGTATATATGCCTTGACTATTGAAAGCCATAAGGCCATTTAAATTTCCAGCGTAGCGAGAAAATTTTGGGGTTTTGAGTTTGACTGTTAATATACTTTTGAAATGCATCAGGAATGTTTCTTAACTAATATTAAAACAAATTTTTCTTCTCTTCTTCTAAAAAAAACACAATGTAATCTCCCCTTACAAAAAAATCTTCGCTTAGTTCTAATTGAGGGTGGGAGTGGCTACCTCCGTCTTAAGCACGCAGTTGCAGGGCTATGGTAATCAATTGTATATAACGGTTGAGAAATAAATACAATTAATGAATATTTTTTAACTGGATGTAGTAATGTTATATACGAAGAACGAGACTTTTCGCAACAAATATTATGATTTATTCACCCATTGACTAAAATCTAGAAATTAGTAACTATGATATTAATAAAGAACAATGTCTGCGAAGCAGAAAATTTCTGATTGTTTTTTGCGTTTTTAAGAAATAAATATGCCACAGGAAAACTTTTGCGGGAAAAAATTTTTCTCAATTTTTTTTGTCAAAACCAAAGGGGAGACTCTTACAAAATTATTTGCTTCCTCAGAATTTTGAGGGGGGTATTTTCCCATCCCCCCTGCATACGGCCCTAACAGTCACCATTTTGGTGTAATTTTAGATTTAAAAGTGGATGGCTGCGAAGTGAAAATCCATCTTCAAAAATACAGACGCGAAAACCACACTGTCACAAGCAATCACCAGTTTTTCGAAACCGGAAAAAGAAGGTAGTATTTTGTAATTTGACTAAAAATAATGATTTTTATGTTACTTTTTTTTAATTGTTTATTTGAAAAAAAGTAAGATGCTATTCCATCGCATCAGAAGACACGCACATCCCCCCTGTCCCCCCACCTTAAGACTAGACGGTCTAGGCAGCTAGGGGGGGGGTGGCTCACCGGGAGTAGCAATACGTAACTGAACGAAGAACAACAATGTTGAAGATTTATTAAAATATTCATTTAGGAGAACAATAAAATTTCATAGAAATTAATTTATATTTATAAATAATCGCCGCTACGCGGCGCAATTGCGGCCCTTTTTACCGCTCCTCTGACTTTTATATCCTCCCTCCCCCCCAAACCCCGTCGCCCAAACTGATATTCTGGCGGCGCCCGTGTCCCCAACAGATTTCGAAAAACCCCATAAACTTCCTACTCCAGGGGTTATGAGTTCTCTTACTTAATTTTTAATTTTGAAGTTAATCATTTTAGGCCGTTTGCAGAAACAGTGGAGACATCTGCAGCAAATCATCTAAACCACATCGGAAGATCAAAATACCGCGTTAGAAGCTGTTACGTATTTAGCACTTAACTTTAAATGTATAAAGAAGTGTTGCGATGTGTAAATTTTACGATAATTCGGAAGTAACTTAGGCATTCAGTAATTTTTTAAACTCGATCGGATCGGAATCTGACATGCTAACTATAGATAGAATACATATCGTTAATTTGTTCTTTGCAGACAATCAGCTCTTTCTTCAGAGCAATACGTACCTAAACGAACAGGTTTACAACTATAGAGTTTGAAAGTAAAACTAACCGGTTTTCTATCTTTAGGTAAGTTTTAGTCCATAAAAATATAAGTAAACATTTCGATTTAAATAATTAAAAGAAATAAAAGCAATGCGCGATGAGTTGAATCAAACAGATAGAACAAAAATAGGAAAAATATTAAACTACACAATTCTGAATTTGTATTTAATGGGGGGTGTATGAGGGCGCTGATTAAAACACCTCCCTATTTAGGTATACCCCTTTAAATTTGGGCTATTATACACGAAATATAGGTCCCATTATTTGGAGGCTTTATTTGAGTGATTTTATTGTACTACATGTTGGGTAATTCGCAGTTGCATACATTAAGTTTCTAGACGTTTTTAAAGTCGTGGGTCGCACTAGGTGGACTGGAAATTAGTGATGTTCCTTCCCTCCAATATCATGCTTCGGGCTCCAAATTTGCTTCTAAAACAAGAACTTTAAGCGTATTTATCAGTTTCAAAAAAAAATTAGTTTGCAAAAAATTTTTGATAAAAGAATTTGTGTCATTACTTTTTAATTACTCATGGAATTAGTACCAAAATAATGTGGGATTTATTTTTGGAGCTCCAGAGCGCCGGGATTTGATCCAGAGCTTCGGTGCTCCGAGCTTCGAGGAACATATTAGGAACACAATCACTGAAACAATACTATATTGAATTTAATTTATAGGTGGTTTGAATCGGATTACCGAGAGACACGGACTTTGGTGGCTCCGGAGTTACGCATCAGTTATGCAGCACATTTTCAACATGCGACTGGATTTCGCCGTGGACGGAATAAACAATTCTGTTTACGAAGTAATTATGGCAAAATTAAATGCTATAATAAAATTATAAAACATTATATTAGAATTATTATTGAGCAATACGTAACTGAACGAAGTAATGAACCAAGAACAAACGAACGAAGAACTTAAAAAACAAAAACTTTGTTTAACTTGCCTTAAAAGAAAGTAGATGAAAAAATTTGGTGGTCAATTTAAGATTAACAAATGAATAGGATGAAAAATACTAATATTTAAAAGTAAAATGGGGTATAATTAACTAATTAAAATTTTGCGACGTGGTGTTTGTGATTTTGTTTTGATAACAAAAAGCCTGTGGGACTTTCTTACCTTGCTTCACTTTTTCTAGTTTTTTTAATTTTATTTGGTCTTCTTTTAGACGCACAAATATCACTTCTTGACTTGGTGTACATATGTGTTTTTTTATTAAAAAAATCGTGTTTTTTTTAGACGCACAAGCACCGTCTCTTGGGTTTACGTCCCAGCGCCCTCTCCGTCAGTCCGCGACGGAAAGGTTGAAGTCGAAAACTCGAAAGCAAAGAGCCCCAACCGTCCACTTCAGATCAGCAGGAACCCCACCGCCGCCCTCCCGACTGCGGGGAGCAGTGGGACTCCTCATCCCCATTAACGCCAAGCGAGGACTGGTCGCCGTGCTCTGCGTTTATCACAGGGATGACGAGTGAGTTCGTTTGTAGTTTGGTTTGCTTGTGCGGACCCAAAGGGAGTTGAAACACAAAAAGGCAAATAAGTCTCAGTAAAAAAAGTTTTTAGACGGGGTTCAAATTGGAAAAACATCTACTAGTAGGTGTGTGTTAACATTTTTCAACATGATATCCTGATTTTAGGAGTTAAATATATATACGTGAGAAACTTTCGTTTTGGTTACTACTGCGCCCCATTGAAAGTCGGCGTAAACCCCGGTGACAAATAACAAGAGAACCCGTTTTATCTGGAAACAACAGATTTTCTTAAAATTTAAAGTTTTCATTATTAAAAATAATTTTTAGCCTTCTGAACATTTTTAGGTAACGAGCCCTCCTTTTCGTCAGACAAACCTACAGTGTGTGCCTTGAAGCTGTATAAAAGTATTTATTTGCATAAAGCAGGACACGCAAGGTCAAAGTTACTTAGCACTAACTGCGCAAGGGTTTGTGGTGTGGTGTGGGTTTGTGTTTTCGTTTTTTTGTTTTTTTTGGGTGGGTCGGGGTGGGTCGGTGGTTGTGTGGGTGGGGGTGGGTCTCGGGTGGGTTTTGTTGTTTTGTTTATTTGTTTATTGGTGTTTGTGTTTTTTTTTTGTTTGGTTTTTGTTTTGTTTATTTGGGTTGTATGTTGGGGTTTCTTTGGTGGGTTTGTTTTTTTTTTTTTGTTTTTTTTGTTTTTTTGTGTGTTTTGTTTTTCTCTTTTTTTGGCCTTGTTGTTTCGGGTCTATCTTTCGATTGTGTATTCTTCTTGTTCTGCTTTGGTTTTTGTCTTGCGGTACGTGAGTATATGTATATCGTTTTTTGCTTTTTGTTCTGTCTTTATATATGTCTCGCGCTTCTTCGTTACGGAAGCTAAAATGTATAACATAGTGCGCTGGTTAAGGGCTAGTCAACGTTAGTCAACGGATCTAACTAGGGCCTGCCAAAAAAGTCACTTCAAAAATTACTTCGCTTATAAAATTACTTTATAAATAATTGGTTTTTATTAAATATAAATAAACACCTCTAACACAGCTTTATGCGACTTTTTTTGATCCGGCAGTTTCTGCTAGTTTTTCCGCACAGCGATTTTTCACGCAGTGTTTTTAATTAATACTAATCGATGTATCAGTTCACACTGAGAAAAAAATTTGTATTACATCAAAAATTAATTCCCAACGATTAACGACTTATTATCTTAGTGTAATACATTTTTTCTCTGTTTTACTTAATACATCGATTAGTATTAGCAAGAATATATAAGAGAAGAATGTACCACTCAATACAAAAAATCGCACCCATCCGTGCATCGGTTTGCCATAAATAAACCCCCTGGGGGGTTTATGTACCCCCCCGGGGGAGTATATAAACCCCCCCCCGGGGGAGTATATAGACCCCCCAAGGGAGCATATAAACCCCCCCCCCGGGGGGAGTATATGGACCCCCCGGGGGAGAATAAAGACCCCCCGGGGGAGTATATAGACCCCCGGGGGAGTATACAGACCCCCCCGGGAGAGTATAGAGACCCCCCGGGGGAGTATACACCCCCGGGGAAGTATATAGACCCCCCCGGGGAGTATATAGACCCCTCGGGGAAAAGCATAAACCTCCCCGGGGAAGTGTATATGTCTCCCCAAAATTTAAAAAAAACTTTTTTTTTTAAATTTCCATACTGTTTGGGCGGAGCGTCATAGATACACTCCCCCGGGGGGGGGGTCTATATGCTCCCCCGGGGGGCTCATATTGGGGTACTCCCCCGGGGGGTCTATATACTCCCCCGGGGGGGGTCTATATACTCCCTTTTTAAATTTTGGGGGCAGACACTCCCCCGGGGGGCTATATGCTCCCCCGGGGGGTCTGTATGACTCCCCCGGGGGGGTCTCTGTACTCCCCGGGGGGGCTCTGATACCCCCGGGGGTCAGTACTCCCCCCGGGGGGTTTTGTGCTCCCCCGGGGGGGTTCTGCACTCCCCTGGGGGGTTTATATACTCCCCCGGGGGGTACATAAACCCCCCCGGGGGGTACATAAACCCCCCGGGGGTTTATTAATGGCAAACCGATGCACGGATGGGTGCGATTTTGTGTATTGAGTGGTACATTCTTCTCTTATATATTCTTGGTATTAGTTAAACAGTAATAAGAAATACACACTAATGCTATGCTGCTTTTTGGCGCAGATTATTTTCGCAAAACAAAAAAAGACAACTTGCGTATGTGCGACTTTTCTGGCAAAATTTTGCTCAGAAATTCAGTGTACAATAGAATATTTACTTATGATCGAGAATTCAAGAGAATGCTTGTATGTTTATTGCAAAGTTGTTCTAATTATGTTATTAAATCCAGTGCGGATTTACATAATGTAAAAATCTCAGACGACTTGTGAAAATATCTATAGTCTATACAAAAATGATGCGGACTGGCGACAAAACTCGAACTGAAATGTTATATATCCATAACAAAGGTTAGAATATGTGCGGGCCATATATTGGATAGAGCATAGCTTAGACTCTTGGCTATCTTTTAAAAAGGTCAGGAAAAAATGTTTTTCGATGACGTCATCAATACCCCCGATGCGGTAAAAAAACCTTGTCCCAAAAAAAAAACTTTTATTTGTACGAGATAAGAAACGCCGCTTGGTATGCTGTTAAAACACACTTTTCTGAGTTTTTTCTAAAAGTTTGAGCGAAATCAACTCGCTAAAATCTTTTTATAATGCGTTGAATGCGCGCGGTTTTCACGATTTTTCGCGAATTTTCGCCACGCTAATACACTGTCCGAATTATTTATTTTATTTTGCTTCCTGCTCGAAATGTGTACGATATTGATCATATTGTTATATATTAAATGTCCACCAATTTTTATTCCTTACTTTTGACCTAAAAAAATTTTTGGGGGTTGACCCCATACATGGGCACGGGGGGGGGTTGGGGGGGGTTAACACCCCCCCCAAATTCTGAGAAGTGGGGTCTACCCCCCCCCCCCCCCACTAAGAAGTGGGGGGGAGGAGAAAAAGTAACCCCCCCTCAATTTTGGAAAAATAAAGAAAAAATGTCTTTAAAATGACTTCTAAGTGCCTCCAAACTTAAGTTTTGAGGTCATGTCAAAAGAAATCTTTTAAACAGTAAAAAGCTCAAAAATGCAATAAAAAGGGCTTTTTTACCTAAAATTAGCGTTTTTTTATTTATTTTTCCTTCAAAATTGAAAAACAAAATGGGTAAAATGCACTCCAGAAAAAAAAAACGATATAGGTATTTTGCGTTTATCGGATTTTAACCCCCCCCCCCCTAATTTGGGGTTCAACCCCCCCCCCCCCCACCCCGACCAACTTGCCCATGTATGGTTGACCCCCCGGGGACTAGGGGGGGGCAAACACGAATGCCGAAAATTTTTTTAAAACTTTTTTTCAAAACCATTAAAAATGTAAAAATTATTACATATGACGAATTTTTATATATCGTTTGTGTAAACAAACCTAATATTAAGCTTACAATAAGCTGTCAAAAATGACGAATTTAAAATTTGGAAGGATTCCAAGGCCGTATGCTGGCAACAGCAAACCTTTCAATTAAAAAGTTTTACAAGAATAATAAACTTTAAAAGATTAGTTTTAATTTTTTTTAATTTATTTTGATTTAAAATATTAGAAAATGGTCCAAATAACCCATTGAAAACGCAACATAAATTTTCGTTAAAATTCC